>OZ007505.1:7520942-7569442 GCA_963931865.1 Axinella damicornis | reverse complement strand
AATTTCTTTTTTCTTGAGGTCTACAGACCTATGACATACAAGTGGTGGTGGGTGACATGCATGAATTATTTAGTTACGACAGCTGCCACAATGGAGCAGTACCATCATGCTAAGTACGTGTGCCTATCAACGGCTTCTTTTCTGCCATAGGTGATGTTCCACTGGCAGTAGTTTCCAAAGACTTCTCGGCTGACGCAAGCAATGAATCTTTCTGGCTATCCTCATATATACCACGGTTTCCCTTGGCACATGGTCCTGACCCTTCACATGCCGCCAGAGGGGGAGCAACATCTAGAAATGGAATGAGACCATGTAAATTAATTAACTCTTTAGGGCCCAAGTTTCTTTCTCTAGGTCATTTTCAGTCTATAGAACACTTAAACATACCCTAATTTCTGTTCCCTGGCATTGCTGGGCTCGAAACTGCTCACACAGGTGATTTCAGCTATACTAAGCATATACATGACTTAACCACACCCACTAATTAACGAACTTGCAATCAAGCCTCCCGAGAAATACCAACCTGCCGTAGCTAAAAAACGGACCATGAATGCTGGAAATGGAGGCCCTACAAGGCAAGACAGTTACTTTCCATTATGCCTAAAACGGCGGAAATGGCCTTCCCAGTGCCGACCAGGACCTTTCTACCACGGAGCCCAGACGTGGCCATGCTGTTTGCACCCTCCAGGTGCACCCACCCACCTCTCCCTGTCCCGCCCTTTCTGCTGTCGCAGAACCTATCTCCCAAGGACATTGCTAGATGTGACATCATGAAGCTGAAAGTCTCACGTTGCAGATATGCAATGCTAGGTCTTAAAGGGTTAACTTAATTAACTTAAATCATGGGTTAATAGACATTGACACAGTAAATGACGTAGAATGTTTGCCAGATACAACCCCTCCCCCCCCCCCCCCCACTCACACACACACACACATACACAACAACTTCAACTAGCAAACATATAGGCCTGGGAACGAGGCTACTGTGTATGCATACACACACATACATACAGACATGCACACACCCAGGTAATTGACATGGATGCGTGCAATGTGCATGTGATAATCATGATATCAAGTATGGGCTGGTGCCACAAAGGGTTTGGGGGGGAGGGGGGAGGCATGTTCTCAGACACCCCTATAAAGATGGAAAGCAGCGGCCACACACAAAAGAAGCTGAAAAGCTGCTCCCAGCCCATATGCACTCCCTCATCCCCTCACACTCTCTCACCCTATCACCCCTGCACTCCATCACCCAGGCTATCCGTTACCCTCTAACCCCGCACTCCCTACCCCCTCACCCATGCACTCCATCACCTGCACTCCCTCACCCATGCTCTCCGTTACCCTCTAACCCCGCACTCCCTACCCCCTCACCCATGCACTCTCTCACCTGCACTCCCTCACCCATGCTCTCCGTTACCCTCTAACCCCTTGCACTCCCTACCCCCTCACCCATGCACTCTCTCACCTGCACTCCCTCACCCATGCTCTCCGTTACCCTCTAACCCCGCACTCCCTACCCCCTCACCCATGAACTCCATCACCTGCACTCCCTCACCCATGCTCTCCTTTACCCTCTAACCCCGCACTCCCTACCCCCCTCACCCATGCACTCCATCACCTACACTCCCTCACCCATGCTCTCCGTTACCTCTAACCCCGCACTCCCTAACCCCCTCACCCATGCACTCCATCACCTGCACTCCCTCACCTGCTCACCCCTGCATTCCCTCAACTCTCACCTTTGCACTGTCTCCTTCGTGAGTAGATTAACAAGACAAGAAATCCGAGGGACACAAATGCGAAAAGGGAGGCACCTCCTGGGACAAACGAGATGACACTGCGATAGTATCCCACACATGCTTCACAGCATATCCTGGAGTGGTATGTGTGTGTGTGTGTGTGTGTGTGTGTGGGGGGGGGGGGGGGGGGGGGGGGGGGGTGCAGAGTGATATGGATGTTAGCTAGTGTAAATCATGCAGTTTCTCCTGTTCACTGAACAGAATACGCAGATAAAGCTCTGTAATTTGATTGGATGCAGCATTACAATGTGGGCCAGATATCCACAGTATTTGGTTAACTATTTCTGTGCTCACACGTGGCTGCACTATAACAGAAACATCTTTACCCTGTGCGTGCATGTGCAGCAAGAGGTAGAGTGATTGCTGTGTCTGTCAGTGTGTCAGCTAGTCAGTCAGTCAGTGGACACAAAAAACCTTGTACGTACCTGACAAACGACGTCGTACGAAGAGCTGTGAAAAGCAAGGTTTCGCACTCTGTCCAAACTTATCGAACAAAACCACACCTCCATTTCATTATCGTTTACGGTAGGCCAAATGCTAAAGCATTGAATGTTGCTGCAAACAGTGCACGGGCTAGGTGCTCTACTGGGCGCTTCTTGTTGATCGGGAAATACTAGGCACACTCAGGTCACTTTCTGTACCGTCTGCTAGCTGTGCTGAGGTTTCTCTAAAGCTGACAGCAAAGTAGCAGAGAAGAGCCAAAAGTCTCTAAATGCATTTCAATAACTACATCAAGACCAGGAAGGTTGGGGGAGCATCCTGGTACCTTCCTTTGGGGGAAGCACTTGCTGTGGCTGCATGTATGTGATGTATTGTCTACTGTGTTGTTAATGAACTTCCTCCCCTCCATGCATTATATTGTCCACTGTGTGCAGACACAATATTTTTGAAGTATGTACTGCATGAGTGCTGCAGGCACAAGTGAGCACAAGTGACACTACTGCCTTGAGGGCGAGTGATTTCCAAGTTTGGCAACGCCAGAATTATTATAATAGACCATTGAGGCTGACCAGTGCACGTGTGCTAATCTGGCATTGCCATGGTTACTACCAGCAAATAGTACCTGCAATAACACTGAGTGACAAATATCACCATATATAGCAGTAAGTGAACCAGTGGGATATTGTTCCTACGGAAACTCAGTTATCGTCATAACACTATTATACTGAGAGCATACTGTGTTCTGCAAGGATGCATGATCTGGATGATTTGAATCGCAACTCCATTGGACAGCTTGTCAGTAAAGCTCATCAGACCATACACAAACGCACTACTTCCCTGGAGAAAGAAACACACCAACATGTTCATGACACTTAACATGTAAACAATGTAGAATTACATCAACACACTCTCAACTACCACCGGTGCACCTCAGATAAAAGTCCCTCACACCCCTTCCCCCTCTTCCCCCTCCCCCCTCTTCCCCCCTCCCCCTCTCCCTCTTCCCCCCCCCCCCCCATTCCCCACTTACACACTCTCACTCTCTCTCCTTTTCACTCACTGTGGTGCACCCAATGAGGTCGGCCACCATGGACAGTGATGTCACAAGAAGTGTGGATCCCCCAGCTCCCAGGAGAATAGTTGCACCATAGATAACGATACCCTCCGCTGTGGATTGGGGCTCAGGCTGCTGCCAGAACCACAGTCTGCACGAGTAGGTTAACATAGGAATGTGACAGTGATGTCATGCAACCCGTTTGAGCTACCAGGGGCGTAGCCAGGAAGTGTTTTCTGCCGAGGCAATACGATGCTGGAGGTGATTTGCACCTTGACAGAGGCTGCACATAGCTGAGAAACCACACAAAGTGCAGAAAGTTTTTTTAACCATCATTTTCAGTTGTTGGAAAGGCCTGTCATGGCAACTTTGTGCTTTCCACCGCCCTGCTACTGCTTTCATATCGTCTTTCTCAGATATTTCAGGAAACATTATTCCAGCACGTATATGACATGCCAGCTGCTCTGCATGCTATACACAAAGTACAACCACATGCTCAGTGACGTTAGCATATAACTACTATGTGGACACACACACAATAGCAATTTTTTTTTAACTGAGGTGGCTGCCTCAGTTGCCTATCATTTGCTGGCTACACCCTCAGCCTACCGAGTGACAGTGATGTCACACACAAACAAACATATGCACATGCACGATACCACACACACACACAACAGACACACTTACAGTGCTCCCCAAACTAATGCAAGTCCACAGAAATACGCCATCTGTGAGGACAAGGTCGACAAGATGTGGAGAAATAATACTTAGGCTCACTGATGAGTGAAACACATCATTTTATGTATATCAAAAGATGGAAGAGAGTGTGCTAGTAGTTGTGGACTGTGTTCAGTTCTCAGAGGTGTGACCACGCAGCCAAGTGAGCACTCAACTGTGGTGTCAGTGACCACAGGTTCGAGTCCCACCAGCTGTGTCTATATAGGAATAAAATTTTCTCCATGTCTTCTGGTTTCCCTTCCCAGGCAAGGGAAGTGCCTCAAATAAGCAATCCTACCCTTCTGGGAAAACTTTCATAAAGAAAACAACTCCTAAATTACCAGCTAGGTTTGCGGGAGAGTCCCAGTGTTTCCGGAATGTGAAAACAGTTGTTCAAGAAAATGCAAGCACACCCACTAGAATGATATCATGCAGCTGAGGGTATCACCATTTGAACTCCTTGTATATGTTTCTGCTGCTCATAAGCTTCTTGTTGCATTTTCTTTGAGTGGAGCAGGCGGTAGCTTTGTTCCCAGGCTAAGCAGGTGGTACAAACTCACGTATCTTCCAATGACTCTGTTCAGTAGGCGAAGGACAAGAGTTGTGATAAAACCACTCAAGTAGATTACCAGAGGGCCAATAGCCACGCTTGTCTGTTGGAGGTGAGTGGGGGAGGGATAGGAGAGGAGAAGGGGGATAGGGAGGTAAGGAGAGAGGAAGGAGAGCAAGAAGTTGCTAAACATGCATGTGAAGAGATACATAAGCAAAAAGCTGAGGTATGTGCGTGTGTGTGTGTGTGAGCACACCTTGCTGAGGGAGAGGGTGTCCACTAGGTAGAGGGGAGTGTAGACCTGTGTAAGGTTGACTATCAGTCTTGTACACATGTAGATCACAGCCACCTGGAAATAGAGGGAAACAGCAGCTGACGTATGTACACACACACACTCACAACATACATGCATATCCCTGTATTCATACTTTACACAGATGTGTGCAACATACACATGTATCCAAAGCTGGGACAAACACTTCCGACAGACTACTTCTCCTCACCAGGTAGAACTGTGGCTTGGTGAACCACTTGTACCAAGGCAGTTTCCTCCCCCTTGCGGCCTCTGACCTTTGCTCCAAGGGGGTGCTGGGTTCACGTGTGAACAAGTGGAAGATCAGTGTAAAGAGAATACCAATACCGATGATGCCGAGTGCTGTACCCTATGAGGGGTGGGGGGTGGAGGGAGGGAGGGAGGGAGGGAGGATGGATGGAAGGGGAAGAGGGGGAGTGAGGGAGATGGGGAGTGAGGGAGGGAGGGAGGGTGGAAGGGAGGGAGGATGGATGGGGAAGAGGGGGAGTGAGGGAGATGGGGAGTGAGGGAGGGAGGGAGGGAGGGAGGGAGGGAGGGAGGAAGGGAGGGAGGGAGGGAGGGAGGGAGGGTGGAAGGGAGGGAGGATGGATGGAGGGGGGAGAGGGGGAGTGAGGGAGGGAGGAAGGAGGAGGGGGGAGAGGGAACGGAGGAAAGAGGACGGAGGAGGGGCAAGAGGGGGAGGGAGGAGGGTAGTGAGAAGAAAAGAGGACAACAGTGTGTACTAAGAAACAAATGACAGCAGAAGTTCATGTATGGAGGCAGTTTTTGTCGATCAACCACAGACAGTAGAGTACCGTAGGATGTTCTACAAGAGATTTCACATTCCCTGCAGTGTCAAGTTCACCCAACACTGCCTACAAGGCCCCGGGCTATTCACTACAGCTGGTCATTGACCTGTAATAGGACAGCAGTGGGTCCAACTGTGTAGGACATTTAGAAGTATTATAAATGTAGGTAGTGAAATGGAAGTGTAAAGGCAACACCTGCACCATCAGTAGCTGTTGCTGACTGACAGTAAACATGCACTTGTTGCTCCTCTTAACTTCCCAGGGAGGGAAAAGGAGGTAGTGAAATGAAGTGTACAGGTTAAGTCAGAAAACATTACCAGGTGACTGACTGGCTAGCCTTGTTCCCAGGCCCCATTCCGATTTTCGGATGGGGCCTGGGAACGAGGCTAACTGACTGGCATGGCTGAAACACTTCAGGGTATAGGAGGTTAGGATGTTAGAAACCGATAAAGCAGTGTGAAGTTAGGAAGCAACTCTCCTGAACTGCAAGTTGCTTCCAGCTAATCCTTGCTTGATCTAGACACAACACAATTAACATTTCAATCACATGACGTGGTTGCAGTATAGCAGCATCACACAATATCAACATCTCATTCGAAGGAAGTGCAATATTTGACAGATACAAGGCCGAAGGAAGTGATCACATAACGAATTGGGCATATAGCTGATTTGGTAGGGAGGGGGTTCCCAATTCTCTGCAAGTGGTAACCTCTGTTGGTGGGCTAGGCATGTCCAAATCACAGTAATGATCTTTTTTTATACCTTCTTTTTTTTTTCGGGAGGGGAGGTTACCTGTTTATAACCTTTACACATGTTGTATATTGCTCGTGTACTTGTGGTACTCCGGAAAGGCTACAGACTGCCAGTGTATGCAAATACAGCATTTTCTGCATCAAAACTATCTCACATATCAACCCCCACTGCAATGACAATCATAATGATGCTTGGCCAGACCCTGGGGTAGGTGGACTTACTGAGAATATCCACTCATCGCTTGGGTTGAGGTTGGAGCTATTATCAGAGCCAGGTTCACTCTCGCCGATCACCTTCAGTAGCACAAACAAGGCCACAAACACGGCCATGTTGGCTAGGATGGTGAAGGCATACCTGCAGTGAGCGTGCAGACGGACAGTGCAGATCATAACAGAAACTAGTCTAGTGTACACTGTGGTCGGGTAGGATAAACAATAAGGTAAACAACATCAGAATGGTTGCATCAACAGTATTCTAAAACAGTCATTGCTGACATGAAAGGTTCCCCTCCACTGGAGGGAAAAAGTGTTGTGTGGGTAGTAAACTTTCTTCTCATAAATCCATTCCAAGGAGGATATGCAACTCTAAAATAATGGCATACGATACACAAAAAGTGGGCAATAGATAGATACACCGATAGATAGCTAGATACCAAATTGTAAAGAGCGTATTATTATAGCTAACCATCAAATGGATGGTCAAGATCACTAGTAAGGCCATCAAGAACTACAGGTAGGAAATGGGGCCACCAAACTTTAATTAAGTGATGTGTACGCAATGGGTGTAGCCAAGTAGGTCACTCCGGGGGGCGCGACCTATTTATGTGCTCTTGGTGTAGCTTGAGGGACCTCTTGGGAAAATGGTGCCAGTTTGAGATTATACATTAGTATCTACTCACACTCACCTGATGGCATTCAGCCCTACACGTTCGCTCTCGTTCTCTGTAAGCTCGGGGATGAGAGAGAGATGGGAGATCTGCACTGCTGCCCACCCAAACTGGAAAATCACAATCGGAACTGCAAAGTACAAAAGCTCCCAGCCCAGTGCAGTGCTTGAGTTGCATGGGAGGCAGTGGTGCCAGAAAAAGAAAAATGATACAACCACCATGATTGTCCCAGCAAGATGCCAGATTTTCCTTCGGCCGTATCGGAATCGAGTTTTATCGCAAAGGAATCCGACAACAGGGGTTGCCATGGCATCAGCAATCTGACCAATGAGGAGCAGTAAGCCGGCATAGGGGTTTTTGATGGGGACAACCTTGTGGTAGAATATCAGGAGGTATGTGAACCACATACTGGCACACATGTCGTTGAAAACATGCCCGACCCCATAGGCCAACTTGCGGGGGAACGGCAGGTGGCGCTTGACTTCTTCTATCTGTGACTGCGACCTGACTATCGCCTCAGTGATCCTAGGTGTTACTCCATTCTCATCCCATGAGGAACTACTGGAGCTATGTACGTTCACACTGACGTGCACATTCACCATCGTCTCTGGTGAGGTCCTCTTTAGCCTTCTGCTGTGCGAGTCCACGTGTTCCCCCATAGCATAGTAAATACCAGCAGCATAGATGTTACAGCTACGTCCGTCGTGGTAGTGGCTATTCGTACACGATACACCGTAGGGAATACAGTCGCAGGGGCGACGAAACCTGTCTCTTCTTCTACATGTTCTATGCTTGTACACTAATGCAAATCATGTGACATCGTGCCACACCCCCCTTATCAGTTGGGCGATGACGTAATTAGAAGAGGGGTGGGGCTGCTAGATCCCATGCATGCAGGCAGTGAAGCAAAATGCTGCCGTCAACAGTTTTCATACAGCCCCTTTCTCTTGTGCAGGAGTGTCTTTGTTTCCAGGAGGGAGTGTCCTTTCGGCAAGGTTATGAATTGCAGTGAGAATTCTTTACTGTATGGGTGCTTGTACATCTTGTTGGTGGTATGACTATCACAGTAGCCTTGGTCCCAGGCACTCTCCTCAGATTACATGTACAGTGGGAAGGCCTAGGAGAGAGCCATGGTATACCTTACACCTTAATACTACAATACATATTATACATTCTTTGCTGCACATACAGTACTAACTTAATTGGTCATCTGCCACCAGAACATTCAGAGTTGTGGTATAGGTTGTGGGATGGAGAATTTTTGCAGCTGGAAAAATTACACCAGCTTGATCGGTCATGTTCTGTCTTAGCCTGCTGCTGTTTGGCTTCAATCGACTGGAATGGCTCCACATGCAGCTGCTTCAGAATGCAAACGTGCAGTGAAACAAAAATTTCTTTACAATAATGGCATTTGGCTGTCCCGAGAAGCCCAGGGTTCTGTGACATCAGGTAAACAGTAAGATATTCGGATGCAAATTAACTAAGCATGCATGACTGCATAGTATTCAGTACAGGTGTGGCTGGACTTTATAAATGTGGCAAGAATGAAGATCGATTGTGACATTGTAGATGCAATGAAGCAGACATGAAATGAACATATCAAAATCAACAGCTCACTGTAGATGTGAATTACAAAATTCATGAACAGATCATAATCAACATACATGCCATAGCTGGCAATAATGTTCAAGCTGTGCTCACTAGTGTTCAGCTCCAGGCCAAGGCGGAACCATTCAGTAGTCTCCACTCTGTCCAATAGTCATGAAGGAGGGACTCTTCAGCAACATACAAACTAGATATTGGAGGGAAAGATAGAAGGAACTTCACAAACCTGATTAGTACTTAGACTATCAAGTGTACTCTATTTCGTCCCCAATTCCCAACTTGATGCAGACGAACATACTGACATACTGACAGACAAAGCAATCACTCTACCCCTTGTTGTACGTGTGTGCATGGGGTAATAGCTTCTAACATGGAGATGGTGTGGCTGTTATGGATGTAAAACTATAAGCAGTGAAAGAGGCATATAGGCCCATACCAAAATATCAGGGACAGAAATATCTAACCCTGCACGATAGTAATTCCCACTAAATTTCTGTCTTAGCCTCAATACTTGTACTATCAGTAGTGGCTGCCATCCATTCACCGCATTTTGTGGAAACTTACACGAATATTCTTCATTTGGACTTAGTTATAGGCTTTTGAATACCATCGATATGCGAACTTTGAACTCACACAACATAAATTCATTGTTTTGCAGTGAATGGGTGGTTTATGCTGAGAGGATCACATTATTCAGACCAACCTTGGTGTTCAGTGAGTGTTATATAATAGTGCTGGTAAGACTACATTCCCAACGAAGAAAGGGAGAGCCCAAGATAGTTTGTCACATGAGAAACATCACAAGTAAAGAGAACTTAATTGCACGTGGTCAAACAAACTGCAAGTTTGTGTAGAGTGTGACTACTGACTGATCACCGCGCCAAGCACTCGATATGAGCCTTAACATCAGCACAACTCTACAGTTTCTTGCGTGGGAGAAGAGACGACAGACTGGAGGACAATGTTTGCATATTTTGTTTTCTCTATGCGAGAATTGTCTATCCACGTCCAATTATGTTCTCTCTACCCTTGACATCACTCGTACAATAAAGGCCTTAATTCATAGTTTCGTCCTGTAAGTCACAAAGCTGGGTGCCACCCAACTTTGTGACTTACAGGACGAAAATTGGGAAGGCCTTTATCATACGAGTTAGTGGAGGCCTGGGAATGTGGCAAATGACCTAGCTATCAACACACAATAACCTGCATGTACTCACACTTGTGGTGCATCTCAAGATGTTGTCATCTTTTGCTGGTTGCTTCCCAGTGAGCAAGTCTGTAGTTCCAAGCAAGTACATGGAGAAAGAAGTACAGCATTAATGATTTGTGCAGTACAAATGGAATGACGAATTTACTAGTGACTTACGTGTCGGCTGCCTATGCAAATCCAGTTCCTTGTAGAAGTTCAATCAGCTCCTGCCTGGTATGTGGTCCAGATGAGTGCTATTTCATCAACAGCTGGAGTAGTGAGCAAAAAAGTGACGCTTAGTATAGAGTCCACTCCCTTGCATTGGATGGGAGTAGATAATGACCATTGCTTTGTTGAGTTTGAAATTACTGGTGGTGAACCAGACCACTAGCTGCATGCTTTCTGTTTGAGCATGGCATTTGTGTTTCTTAAGGTAGGAAGCACGGTATCGGCGAAATCGCGCAATTTTGCTCATGAATAATTAATGAGATGACGTCACTCGCATACGGTTATTTAGAGTTATTTATCTGTTTACGTTTTCCCATGGCGGCAACCGGAATAAACAAGGGGGGCTTCTCTCTTTGATGCGGCTAGCGGCCCTTTCGAGTTTCAAATCGGTACTCTGATGTGGCGGTGCGGTACTTTGAAGATTTGTTTGAACACTCTTTATTTTAAAAAAAAATTTTTATCGAGGGGCAACCGCACTCCTGGTAGCCGCGTTGCAACCGGTTGCGACTCGACAAGCTAGGTATTGCAACTCATTCCAATTAACGCACATACCACGTGAGGATAGGACCTGCTCGCAACGTCGATCGATTGAGCTGAGTCAGCAATGGCGGCCCAAGGAGAAGACAAGAAACTGTTACAGCGCTCACAACTTCGCCAGCACGGTGAGTTTTGGCATGTAAGCGTCATTGAACGACAGCGATCACGGCTGTGTGGTCAGAATCTTCGTGTGCCTTTCCTAAGAACGGTACTGCCACCGGAAGTCGAAGAGAGCGCTCGAGCAATGGCAGCCACGGCGAGACAAAAGCGCTCATATCTCCACCACCAAGGTGAGTGTCAGCACCAACTTTTATCATTCAGGTCAGTGCATGATAGCGATCACGGCGGTGTAGTCAGAATTTCTGTAGGCCAAGCCTAAGTACCCAAACATTATATATATTATATTAATTATATTATTTACGCGGCACTTTATTTCCTATACCAGGAGTGTAATTTTTTATTTTTTTAAGTAAAGAGCTATTCTGGCTTATTGAATGTAGCGATGGGCTATCTGAGTGTGAATAGCTAGGTGGAGTGAGCAGGAATGTTTGTGGGTCTGCTGAAGTGGCCGAAGAGCAGCCTGGAAAGTGAACAGCCTCCGACAGCTCCCTGGCCAAGGTAACTCTAGAGAGTTGACCTTTCGGCATTACAGGCCCCGCCCATTTTCGTGTTAGGGCGAATTTGGCTGGTTTGGTAGCTGGACTGGGCTGGTGAGAGGGAGTAGATGTGTGGCCAAAACTCTGTAACCGAGAGGTGAACGTGGAAAAGCATCCCTAGTTTTGCAGGGGGTAGGTTGACCTTTTGAAGAGTGCCCTTGGCTTGAGTCGGTTTTAGTTGGTGTGCGTGGATTTTTTTTTGAAAGGCTAGGGTAGCCAAACCTCTGTTTTTGAGGGTGGCAGTGAGTTTTGGGCTGTAGCCTGCAAGTGAGGAGAGCAGGTGGTAAATCCATCCGTAGTTTTTGGGCCTGTTTTGTGTGTGTATTGATGATGGGGTCAGAGTGTGGGTGGAGCCTTGGAGAGGGTCCAAATTTTCAGTTTGATAGAGGGCCTTAAAATTGGGTTTTAGGGCATTTTCAAGCAGAGGGAGCAGTTTGATGCAAAGTATTGCTGAAACTTGTGTTCGCTTTAATGCTGCCCATTTATCCGTCAACTTGGTTTCGGAGATCGCGGTACCCATGTTTACTACCTTAAATGGTAATCAGTTCTGTCTTCAGGAGGGGATGGGAAAGGGAAGGCTGGAGAGGAGACAAGGTAGACCCATGAAGTGTTATGTGGAAATACTAGTCAGGAGCTTATAACCAGGGTGAATATCCAACTACAGCCAACAGCATGCAGCAATCAAAATATGGTCCCTTAGTGATGAGGTAAAGGCCAGCAATGCCATCCAATAGTTGGACACTATAGTATCTATATGGTTGCTAGGTTATCGTATTTGCTATGTACGTAACTAGTTAACCTGCACGTGCAACTCTGTATTATACTGAGATCACCCATCTGTGCCAGATTCTGCAGAAACAAAAAAGAAGTACAGTAATAATTTGTGCTTAATCATTATAATGAGAAACATATCCGTAAGTCTGCAGACCTGTATACAAGGGGACATATTTCACCTATGAATATTGTCCAGGGAGACTCATTCACTCTGACAATGGATCAGGGAATACTAGCTGATTCGCAAGACCAGGCATCTAGGGTTTACCTAAAAATTATTGGGAGGCATGGATAATTACAGTTCAAATGCAAGGTAAACATCCACCTATATACAACAAACCTCTGGAGTTTTGTCGGAATTTTCAGCCAGTACTGCTGCTCCTGCAGTTAAGATCAGCTTGGCACTGGTATTGTGGAATAGTGGAAATTGTGATACACCTACCAGGAATAAATGTTTGTCAGGCTCCTGGCCTAGCCTTGTCCCAGGCTCTCCAAGGCTGAGCCTGGCCTGCATGGTGAGATATGAGTGACATCCTTGAAATGAATGTAGGTGAAAGCAACTACAAACATTGCCTTACCCATGCAGGTTTCCTGCTAGTCAGTGAGAATGGATTTGATTTTCCTGCCATCGATGGTGATGCTGCAGGCCTCTTGTTCTTGTGGCATTGAGGCACCTCTGCAAAGGTTACTCAAATAGGCTGGCTTCAAAGCAACTTAATAAAGGAAAGGTCCATTGGAATATCCGAATGTGTACTCTGCAGGTTTGTATGTGTGCACTGTGTGTGGACACTGTGGGAATGGTTGGTTGTGCTACAGCCTCCGGTATGTACTTGGTTTCTCACTGCCACTGCCTGATGATGAACTAACAGCTCACCATCCCCATGTCTGGTGCCCTTTAATGTGTCAACCCATGTACAGTTTGTAGAAAGCGAAGAGCAATAATATGAGAAATATCCACAAGACTGAGCACATCAGACATGTCATCCAAGGATGTCCCTCTTGCAGTAGAGCCATCCTGGAATAGTTACTTTGTGAGTGTGTGGGTCTTCTGCTCTGCACATGATGCCTGTGCCGGAGAGTCCCTGATCCTGTGGCGGCAGTGGGGGAAGGGGGGGATGGGAAGGGGAAGGCTGGAGAGGAGACAAGTTAGACCCATGAAGTGTGTGGAAATACTAGCCAACAGCAGCAATCAACTTAGTGATGAGGTAAAGGCAGGGTGAAGCCAGCAATGCCATCCAATAGTTGGACACTATGGACTTACCTATTCAATGGCTGGAGGGATAGGGGCTACCGCATGGCAAAGATGTAATCTGTATTCTGGCCTGACTAACTATACATAATTATGGTATAGTGGGCCAGTGTGCAGCATATGCATATCGGTAGACGTCTATGTGTGGCATACCTGCTAGACTTTAGTGTCTAGTGCCTGAGGCTCTGATGTATGCATGCATGCATGCATTTGCTTAGGCTCGCCCCCCAATGTCCTGCATTTCCACTAGTCAGAAATTATACAATACCTCTTCATGGTGGGCAGCAATTCTCCTGGTCAGCTCAGGGGGTTGTTTCCCCTGTCTGGACTGCCCACCACCCATCTCCAGGTAGGTGAGCATTAGCATTCACCACAAGTTAAAGACTGGCTAACAAGATGCATAACTACCATGGTAAGTATCAGATACTCAATCTACCCCTCTCCGCTTGGCCGGCCACACAGCAGGCTGGGCTGCTAGTACATGTACACAAGTGCATGCCTGTGTAATAATCAGCTTTGTTATATGAAGCTCAAAAATTGTGAGGGGTAAGTATTTTTTGAATAACACCTGCAGTAAATGTTTGTACTCTTTTCGTGGTAGCATCTATTAGCTACTGTGCCAATTATCTGCTTCATTGTTGCAGTGAGAGCTGCATGGAATAACTGCCCGATGAGTTTGTTTTAACTATTAGTAAGCAGTGTGCCCAAGTAGTTGGTGGAGTATATCCTGCATTGCACAACCAAACTGGCCTCTAAACTGGCATCCACATGTACTTACCTGGTTGCATGCTGGGACCAGGTACAGATTGCCCATGCTGGGGCAGTGGCTGGGTCTGGTGTTGTAGAAGGTGTGATACACCTGAAACTAATGAGGATGGTTAGTCAGCCTCTTGCATGGGCATTTAGGATTTCAAAACTAGTTTAAATCTGCTCTTACTTCTATGACATGATTAGGTACTTTTTGAGCTGAGTGTACATGACATGACTGTACCTTTCTTCTGTAGAAAGAGTGGTCTCAGATTGGTTGCAAGAACTTCGTGCCCACAGCTCTGAAGTGCAAGTGCTAGAGCTTCAATTGTTGGCCTAGGATGTTTGGGAGGGGCCCATTTCAACCATCGGCATAGCATCTCTCTGAAATAGCCAAGGGGACCTTCCACAAAAAGCAGTGGACTGTGTTGTATTATGCTGAGGTCAGAATCTAGGATTCCAAGAGTGCCACCAATCACCCGCCACTGGGGAGCAACTGCTCCCAAGATATCAGTGAGAATGTATAGATCTTGCTCAGTCAGGATTACACCACCTAATTGACCAATAAACAGAGTGAAGTTCAACCTATAGCTATAGCTTATATAGGATTCCACTTAGGCTTGAATAATTTGTACATCAAACATTACACAACCCGGATATATATATCACAAACCCATATAGAAATACTGCTATATTTGGAATCCCAATTACCACAAAACCTGAAGCATGACTGTTATACTAGATGAAGACCACCAAAGAGTGAGTGGTCAGAAATTCTAGCTACCCTAGCCTGGTTGAAAGTCTGGCAAGGAAATCCTGATATGCTTCCTACAAACAGTACAAGCTTCATAGTATCGGGCATGCAAGTGAAGAAGGTATAAGCATGGTGCAAGAGATAGCCGTGGAGCTTCTGTAGCTTTTTGTGGGACCATGATATTATGGTGCAAGGAAATAGTCATTTTCCTTTTCCCATGTGTATATACCTTGGCTCTGTCCTATCAATTGCAGCTGAATTGGTGGTAGTTGGTATGGCTGTGGTGGCTGTTGGTTGACAGGATAGAAATGCTGCACAGGAGCAGAAAAACCAGTGTTCTTAACGCAATTGTTAACCACTGGTACTTATAACAACATTGAAATGACAAGGCGCAATGACGACTATTTTACATCATCAAGATAAGGATCAGGAAACAATGATCCTACACGCTGTATTGTGCAAGTGCAGACAGAGATTGCTATATGTAGGGTGTCCAGATTTTGAACACTGATGTATTCCCATCTATGTACCAACCTAAGCATCATTACTTTAACTTACAGCATTAGGATTTGCTGCAGCTAAGGAGTCAGATTGTGAAAGAAACTCTCGAAAATGGAGTCTGCAAAAGGGACAAACCATTCATCATTCAAGTTTAACAAAACTTTTAAAGTTTCTCACCTGTCGGCGGTCTTCACCAATCCAATGCACCGGAGGTGATGCACCAAGAGGGAGTGAGCCTGTACGCTACTCTCCACACCAGAACGCCATCGCTGAAGTAGTGTCAGTGGGGCGTTTGTGTCTCCCTCTAGTGACTCCAGTAGAGGAACAACTTCCAAGGCATCTGCTAGCTCCTGTAGTTTCCCAAATTTCTGGATATCACCAGCTACACCTTGCAGCTCTGTATTACTGAGATCACCCATCTGTGCCAGATTCTACAGTAATGAAAACAAAGTACTCTAATAACTAATACATAATGGGAGACACCTACATTGTGTACATAAGTCTGCAGACATCTCCATAAGTCTGCAGGCTTGTACACGGGAACATTTTTTACTATTGAATATTGTCTGGAGAGACATCATTCACTCTAACAATGCAGGCACAGGTTTTAGGGTTTAGTTGGCATAATGAATTCAAATGCAAGGTACACATCCACCTAGCAGCAACAAACCTCTGGAGTGGGTGGGATTTTCAGCCAGTACTGCTGCTCCTTAGTGAGACTGCAGTTATGAGCAGCTTGGCAGCGTAACTTCGAGATTGTTGTGCTACCAGATGGAATGGGGATGAAGTGATTCTTGACTGGAGATTCGTCTTCTTTACACTGCTCACAGCTGAAGGTCACCCTCATATCCACTAAAGGCAGCCACTGGCGAATGGTGGCAGAGCAAGCTTGAATTAGCTCCATGATATCACAACACACATTACCAAATGTTGGAATGTGTTTTGGGCGGTGTTCAGTCCGAACTACTGTGATTTCCACGCTTGAAGTGTGCTCAAGGATAGTAAATTCATCAATTTTATCAACTTCGCCGTAGGCAAATGTCATCTTGTTGCGGTAGATACCTTGCTTAAAGACCAGTTCACATTTTGGCTCTCTGGTTAGAGCAGTTGCTAGGCGAGTGAAGAAGCCAGGAGGCACATATTGTGTGCTAAATCTGAGGTGGAGAGGAGAAGAAATCTTCACATGCCCTTGGGTTTTGATTGTGCTGTCAGCAGTCTGTGAAGAGAGCTGAAGAACACAGGGAATGAAGTATTTCCGTCCTGGATGTGGAGAAACTGTTGCTGGAGGCTTGATTGGAGTGGCAAGTAGAAAGTACTCCAGGAGATCAGCAAGTGACTGTGGTTGTACATTGTTTCCTTCCCAGACCGCTTCATACAGTGATTGAACAAGAATGCCTTTCTCTCGCAGTGGTTTCCAAAGCGATTGGTTGAAAATGTTTTGCTGGAATCCTTCCGGGGCTAGCAGCTTACCAAGCTGTTTAACAAGCCACTGCGGGTCAGCAATGACACAATGAGAGAGGCTCTCAATCTCAGTGTAGTGCAGGAAGACACCTAGCTCATGATAGAAACGAAGGACACTGGGAACAACATCCTCAGCTATTGCACAAGCTTTTCCCACTGCAACTGCTTGCTGATATGGGACAATTGGGTAACCTTCTGCAACTTTCTTAAGGACTTTCCTAAAAAGAACCCAAGCTACTGGTGTTCGAATTGCAAGATGTTTAGAAGCTAACTGATGCACCATCTCTCGAATGTATTTGAATCCTTTGTCTTCAACATGTTCACCATGGCCAGCAGTGGTGTTGTCGACAATAGCACCATCCAGGAGGAGATGAGTGTATGCTTTATCCTCACAGTGGGACCTGAGGGTATCGAGAATTTCAACTCTTTTGCCTAGTACATCTGGGTCATCACCATGTGTACCGATCGGAATGATACGTGGGAACTTAGGAATGGTGTTTGCAGCATTATGCTCAGGAGCATGCTGTGCTTTCATTTGCTGACTAAGGTGGATGGTGTCAGAACTTTGCGGCCCTTTGTTGCATTCAGAATGCACTTCCTTTGTATGTGTAGTTTCACTTTCTGATGTTGTAGTGAGCACATTTGGATCGATATAGGCTGTTACATTCTTTGTGCACATAGCATGAATGCTAGCCATCCACTGACTTAGGAGATGCAATGTGGTAAAACTGTGTTCGGATTGGGAAAGTACTCTCCCCTTCTTGTAAGACGATGCCTTGCATTTGCTAAGAAGATCTTGCCGTGCATCAAAAAAGAGTAGGAACATTGTCCTGGATGTCAGAAAGGCTGGCAGGACATCAAGGAAGACGGTTTGACCACCACAGTCCCACACATGCATCAACACTTCTGATTGTGGGACAAACGGATTTCTTGGCCGACTGTTGGCCTGTTCTACTGCCTGCTTGAGGATATTTTGAACTACACCGTCCTTAATGCTGGACACATATTCATCACCAAGGGATTCTGTACTTGGTGACTTGAATCCTGGTGGGCAGAACAACTCAACAGCAGCATGAGATGGACTTGAATGATCTAACAGAGTTACAAGTACAAGTTTGAGTAGTTCAGCAAGTTCCTGGAACTCGTCTTGATCGGTGACATCAGCCCAGTAGCTGTCAGCAAACTCCCCAGCTTTTGCCCAAAACTGTCTCTTTACCACTTTAGTGTCCGCAAGCATGGTGCTATCACCATCTCTAAGTAACTTCCGATTCATAAGTCCCCTGAGAAGACTGCTCTTCCCAACTCCACCTGGACCAATCATCATCACTCGTGCATATGCCACCAACACCTCACCAAGTTTCAAAGCATCTTGATAACCTAATTAGCCACAATTCATATCATGATCAAAGGAAAGCAAAAAAGGAAAGTCCATGCAGGGGAAAATGAGGGTGTGGGAGGAGTTTGAAAGTGGGTAAATAACAATGTCCATTGTACCATACTTCATTCCATCATGGGTACTACGGATACCTTCACTAAACGTGTCTACAAAGTATGCCCCTAGATCCACAAAGCCAGTACTATTCCTGTTCCATAAATTGGACTCAAAATCCCATTCAGATTCACAGAACACAGTATATTGTAGCTAATTAAAGTTGGCAGTACCGGTATGCAACAATTGTGAATGAACACAACTTCACCTTTCAACTGTTTCTGTTTTGCAATCTGTATCAAAATGAGAAAATACATAATTGTTATTGGAAGGAAAACCTAAAGTAGCACTCTGTAGTAGGCTTGGTTGAAAACTAATTGTGCATTTCACTAACATTATGGAACAGTAACTTGCGATTTTGATTACAGGAAGGTATTAGCCCAACTCTTGGTTCCTGGGCTAGATTCACAATGACATGTCCATTAGTTGAGAGGACAAAGCTATGTACACCATGCTCCTAGATGATGGGTGTCCAGGACATTAGCATATAGCTAGCAGTCCTTCATTTGCTCTTAAAGCAGCCAATATTAATGGCGCTTTCTTCTCCTTGAATCTGTGGTCAGGCTTTGGTGAAGCTTCATAGAGTTCTCACTCATTTCTACATTCAGCAACTCTTGTCAGTAACAGACTGAGGACCATAATTATGACAAAGGAGCTTTGATTCAGAAATTATTTTATCACTCACAAGCTAAAAGTCAATCCTGACATTGCATGTGGTCAAATACCGTAGATCGGAAAATTTTCGTGTTAAAAATATTTCGTGTGTAGAATTTTCTGAGACAATACCTCACGAAGGAACGGAAAGCGACAGAGATGTAATGGGATCGGGGAGTCCATCTGCGGGCTTGAAGAATCGCAGAAGGCCGTGAGCGCGGCACAGGTGAATTCAGTACTCTATAGTTTACATGCGGCCATGGACTTGTAGTCTATAATATATTATCCATGACGAAGCTGACCGTAAAAAATTATCTGTTGTAAATAAATTTCGTGTGTTAAAATTTCATGGTTGATGGCAACTACGAAAACATTTTAACAACGAAAAGTTCCCGATCTACGGTACGTCTACACAAACAAGTTACCTTCTGAGTATGAGTTAATGCACCAGTTCACAGTGTACCAAGTGGGGAGAAGTAAAATATGTGATCATTATAGACAAAAGTCATTACTAAAATTGTAGTAAAACGCATCCATACAAACGAAACATATCCACTGAGTATGAATGAATGCACCTGATCACAGTGTACCAAGTTGAAAAGGAGCAAAATACGTGATCATTATCAAACAACTTTACCACTTATAACACACATAAAAGTCAATATTATTATGACAATGCAGTCAAACGCGACCATACAAACAAAACGTACCCGCTGAATATGAGTTAATGCACCAGTTCACAGTGTACCAAGTGGGGAAAGGATCAAAATATGAGATCATTATCAAACAATTTTATCACTCATAACACAGATAAGTCAATCATGACAATGCAGACAAACGCGACCATACAAACAAAACTTACCAGCTGAGTATGAGTTAATGCACCAGTTCACAGTGTACCAAGAGGGAAAAGGAGCAAAATATGAGATCGTTATCAAACAATTTATCACTCATAACACAGATAAGTCAATCATGACAATGCAGACAAACGCGACCATACAAACAAAACTTACCACCTGAGTATGAGTTAATGCACCAGTTCACAGTGTACCAAGAGGGAAAAGGAGCAAAATATGAGATTGTTATCAAACAATTTTATCACTCATAACACAGATAAGTCAATCATGACAATGCAGACAAACGCGACCATACAAACAAAACTTACCTCCTGAGTATGAGTTAATGCACCAGTTCACAGTGTACCAAGAGGGAAAAGGAGCAAAATATGAGATCATTATCAAACAATTTTATCACTCATAACACAGATAAAAGTCAATCATGACAAAGCAGTCAAATGCGACAATACAAACAAAACTTACCCGCTGAATATGAGTTAATGCACAAGTTCACAGTGTACCAAGTGGGGAAAGGAGCAAAATATGAGATCATTATCAAACGATTTTATCACTCATAACACAGATAAGTCAATCATGACAATGCAGACAAACGCGACCATACAAACAAAACTTACCACCTGAGTATGAGTTAATGCACAAGTTCACAGTGCCAAGAGGGAAAAGGAGCAAAATATGAGATCATTATCAAACAATTTTATCACTCATAACACAGATAAGTCAATCATGACATTGCAGTCAAACGCGACCATACAAACAAAACTTACCCGCTGAATATGAGTTAATGCACCAGTTCACAGTGTACCAAGTGGGGAAATGAGCAAAATATGAGATCGTTATCAAACAATTTTATGACTCATAACACAGATAAGTCAATCATGACAATGCAGTCAAACGCGACCATCCAAACAAAACTTACCTCCTGAGTATGAGTTAATGCACCAGTTCACAGTGTACCAAGAGGGAAAAGGAGCAAAATATGAGATCATTATCAAACAATTTTATCACTCATAACACAGATAAGTCAATCATGACAATGCAGACAAACGCGACCATACAAACAAAACTTACCACCTGAGTATGAGTTAATGCACCAGTTCACAGTGTACCAAGAGGGAAAAGGAGCAAAATATGAGATCATTATCAAACAATTTTATCACTCATAACACAGATAAGTCAATCATGACATTGCAGTCAAACGCGACTATACAAACAAAACTTACCTCCTGAGTATGAGTTAATGCACCAGTTCACAGGGTACCAAGTGGGAAAAGGAGCAAAATATGAGATTGTTATCAAACAATTTTATCACTCATAACACAGATAAGTCAATCATGACAATGCAGTCAAACGCGACCATCCAAACAAAACTTACCTCCTGAGTATGAGTTAATGCACCAGTTCACAGTGTACCAAGAGGGAAAAGGAGCAAAATATGAGATCATTATCAAACAATTTTATGACTCATAACACAGATAAAAGTCAATCATGACAAAGCAGTCAAATGCAACCATACAAACAAAACTTACCAGCTGAATATGAGTTAATGCACCAGTTCACAGTGTACCAAGAGGGAAAAGGAGCAAAATATGAGATCGTTATCAAACAATTTTATCACTCATAACACAGATAAAAGTCAATCATGACAAAGCAGTCAAATGCAACCATACAAACAAAACTTACCAGCTGAATATGAGTTAATGCACCAGTTCACAGTGTACCAAGAGGGAAAAGGAGCAAAATATGAGATCACTATCAAACAATTTAATAACACAGATAAGTCAATCATGACAATGCAGACAAACGCGACCATACAAACAAAACTTACCACCTGAGTATGAGTTAATGCACCAGTTCACAGTGTACCAAGAGGGAAAAGGAGCAAAATATGAGATCGTTATCAAACAATTTTATCACTCATAACACAGATAAAAGTCAATCATGACAAAGCAGTCAAATGCGACAATACAAACAAAACTTACCCGCTGAATATGAGTTAATGCACAAGTTCACAGTGTACCAAGTGGGGAAAGGAGCAAAATATGAGATCATTATCAAACAATTTTATCACTCATAACACAGATAAGTCAATCATGACAATGCAGTCAAACGCGACCATACAAACAAAACTTACCTCCTGAGTATGAGTTAATGCACCAGTTCACAGTGTACCAAGTGGGGAAAGGAGCAAAATATGAGATCATTATCAAACAATTTTATCACTCATAACACAGATAAGTCAATCATGACAATGCAGACAAACGTGACTATACAAACAAAACTTACCAGCTGAGTATGAGTTAATGCACCAGTTCACAGCGCCAAGAGGGAAAAGGAGCAAAATATGAGATCGTTATCAAACAATTTTATCACTCATAACACAGATAAGTCAATCATGACAATGCAGTCAAACGCGACCATACAAACAAAGCTTACCTCCTGAGTATGAGTTAATGCACCAGTTCACAGTGCCAAGAGGGAAAGGAGCAAAATATGAGATCATTATCAAACAATTTTATCACTCATAACACAGATAAGTCAATCATGACAATGCAGTCAAACGCGACCATACAAACAAAACTTACCTCCTGAGTATGAGTTAATGCACAAGTTCACAGTGTACCAAGTGGGGAAAGGAGCAAAATATGAGACCATGATCAAACAATTTTATCACTCATAACACAGATAAAAGTCAATCCCAACAAGGTATGCAGTTAAACGCATTGATACTAAGGAAACTTTGTCCAGATTGCTTCAGTAATTAGCTATAGCACAACCTTTGTTCCTTTCCTTTTGCAAGTCGCATCACATGCCACTGTTGAGACATAATTACACACTCTTTCTCCCTCTTAATTTTGATGCACTCTTGTGAGACATACCGTATTTTCTGCAATCAAAATGCTGCACTCGATTAGTGGCCGCCCTCAAATAATAGCCGCACCTCCGGGAGGGCTGATTGAAATAAACACCGCCCTTGTTTAGTAGCCGCGGCTAGTATTCGAAAGGTCGGCAATTGATCGAAGAGCTTTGTCTAGCCCTCGAGGACCGTGATTGTTTCGCTGTGAGCGTGAGGAGAGGAGAACTGATTGTTGGTCATATTGCCCGAGAGCTGTCTAAGTTTTCTGATGTCGAGGCACGGGGGGCGAGCGATGTGTGAACGGCAAAATCTTTCATGACAGTGATGGCTTTGGCGTTTCCTACCGTTTTGTTGGGATGATTACGACGGTACCGCACGGGCCAGGACTGAGACAAAACTTCTTCTTTGTGCATACACGGTACTCCAATCAGTTTCCTCACTTGCTGAGTTTAATTAACGCCGTCTTTGATTAGTGGCCGCCCTGGAATAGTAACCGCAGTAAATTGCGTGATGAAATAAATAGTAGCCGCAGCATTTGATCGCGGAAATACGGTAGCCCTTGTTGGGTTGCAAGTCAGATTACAACTTTATAACTTGGCAGAATATAGCAGCTTACCGATGAACGATCACTCATTTCTTGGTCTGAATTGCTGCTGTCAAGGAACAAATATCACATGTAACTGGTTGCAAATGTGGCACCCAGCTATGTCCCCATCCAAGGTGATTGGGGGGGTAGTTGCAGTTGTATTTCCAGGCCATCCCGGGTTCTGGATTTGTAGTACATGCATATGTACAAAAGGTGGGACAGGACGGTAGCTTGGGAATGGAAAATGGAGGGGGTCTTCACACCGCCAATAATGTCCCAAGCAAACAATAGAGCAAATTTATCATCTAATGTTACAATTCTTCAATCAGCTAGCTATCCCCAAACCACACTCTCTTCATATCTGACCCACATTCCAGGATTTCTTCAGTGGCAGTGAGGTAATGGTATTCACAACAGCAAAGTTAGCCTGATGCACTAGATTTCCATTCTAGTGCAATCTCATTGATGAATTTACCCCCAACACTGCCAGAGATTTACATGGAATTGGCCTGTATCTCATTTTGCCTACATCTCTGCCCATAATCATGCGTTTCCATGCAGACATTGGCATGCCTGGACATTGCTTCAGTAAGCCATCACCAGATACAGTCAGATGACTACCACTTACCTTGCATTGTTATCTTTCTCATCTCCTTCCTCACTTTCCAACAGGGCCTCATCATCTGTGATTGAGCTGGAGGGAGGTGCCTCTGCCATTGCCCCAAATGCCTCAAACTCTAAAGCAGCTTCTCTTTCAGCGAACAGAGTTCAGCTATCATGTGGACAGAAAAGTCAATACTCAGTACATTGTAGGGCAAGCCTGAGCAAGGTGCACATTCACAAGACACTACACACAATGAGCGGATTTCCAAGTGCGGTCATATCAAAGTACTATCCACATCACAGGCAGTGAGTAAACAGGATGAAGCAGAAACACACATGGTGTCATTTACACATACTGCACACTCGTCCAGCACACCATACGTTCAGCAGCACAGATAACAAGGCCCAGCTGACAGCACACTCTCGATGTCTCATAACAGCAGAAAAGAGCGCATAAGTAGACCGCACCCCCATGGTCTACTTATGCACTCTTGCAGCAGATGAATGCCATGGGGGACCCAAGTATATACTAAGTACATGTCACTGTTGTGTTGCTGGCTCTCTCCCATGATACACCCTCTGGCAAAGCCTCACTGATTAGCCAGTGCTACGTACACTCTCAAACAGTATGTATACACACACACTTCATCATAGACCGGCTTGGAGAGCCAACTGAGTGGCTGCAATGACTGCACACACAGCAACCTACCATCGACTTCACAACTACAATACAACACAGTTGCAGCTATTTCACAATTATGGGCATGTGTCATGCTTGTTCAGGCTCATCCCACAATGGATTGCATTCCTCTAGGAGGTGAATACTGTAGCATCCTACCTCCATTAGTGCATGTATATTGCACTCGGTCATGCTTGTTCAGGCTCACCCCACAATGGAATGCATTCCTCTATGAGGTGAATATTGTACATCCCACCTCCATTAGTGCATGAATATTGCACTAGGTTCATGCACAGCTGCACCACAAGTCACAAGGGAGAACAACCTGCAAAACTGTAACTCAAACACCCTAACCTATATAGGCAGAAACAACCCCGGTGTAGGTTTTACTGAGCAGGAAAGTCAAACATTGCATAAACTGATGAGAGTCAGACAACTAGGCCATCACATCAGGAATCTTAGCAGTTACATTCTTGGAGCTGATGTGAGCATGTTGGCGATTAAACTAGAGTAGCATGCCACTTCTCCACTTACAGCATACATCTCTAGTGTTTGTAGGATATGAGCCATAGAAAGTTACCAATTTTCACCACTCAATCGTGATCACAGATCAGTACATTGAGACAGCATACTCCGGAGTTGTTGCAGGCATGTACTCACATTTCATTTACATCATGCAAAGCACTCCATAGATACAAATTGTTTTGCTTTCAAAATTGTACTACGCATAAGTTCATGAGAGGGTCACATAATTATGTGTTCTGTTGTTGTGGGGTATATCTCTTGTTTCCCCAACGGGAAGAGTATAGAGCACTCCCCACTTGCTTGGCCTAATTTCCCTTGATAATGGACAACAGAATAAAGATGTGGTCATAATTTCTTTCCTATATGTACAATCGTACTATCAGCTTCGGTGCAAAAAATACAGTTAGAACACCTATATACTACAACCCATGCAGTAGCCATGATGTGACTAATTTCATGGCTACATGCAATGCCAAAGTTGCTAGGCAACGTGTACCTGTGTGTGTGAATAATGTTAGAAAAATGAATTTATTACTCAATTAGCCAATATGGAAAGCAAGACATATGTACGTATTGCTGTTTTCAAAGCAAGAAGGCTACAGAATGACAGAATAAACCATCATATATCACCCTAGTGTGATTAGTGCACTCCTTTCACCTTTTTCTCTGTTGTCTGATCCGATGACGATGTTATGCTATGAAACTCATTGTGTTCACTGTAGTCATAGCAGGCTTTATATTCATAACTCTGTTGGGGAGCATTCTTGGATTTGGTGTAAACAAGTCTTGAATATCATGGAATGGAGTCAGTCATGACTGCATTCCAGTGACCACAGCAGAAAGGTGTGTGTGTGTTGGGAGGGGAGAAGCAGAGCAGACCTACACTCATCCTCCACCACCTAGCTCTTTTACCTCTGGCTGCTCTTCATGCCTATCACATGTGAAATCTTATACCAGTGCTGTGCAGTTCTTACTTGTGAGTGCTGCATGCCTAACAGCATTACCATGTCACTCTATTGTATACAGCAGCCCAATTATCCATGCCCCATGACTCTGAATCGCATCAGCTGCTAGACCACTGTTCGCTGAAAATGTGTTTCACAGCTGTGTTAAATGTTAAAACAACGCTTTTCTATGAAGCACTCTCTCTACATAATGTTTGGAGCGTGGCTACTGTTAATCATTGGTCACTGCACCTAACGGTTGAGTGCTTAATGCTCCAGCTTCATATATGGGGTATGGCCTGTAGTTAGTCCACCCACATTCAACCTCTCTATGCCTTATTTCTACCCTCAATTGACATTACTCACGTGATAAACTATCCCCCACATTTCACACTGCAAGCAACAAAAGCTGGGCGGAGGTCTGGGTCTGGGAAGAAGTAGAGCTGGGTACATTATTGTGTGGGGTGTTACTGTGAAATAAATCCTGCTCCAGGTGGGTAACGTACACAGCTAACAAAATTGTATGACTGGAAGCAATAATTACAATCCTCTGTTGTTGTATATCCACAGGTATTATGGGCATATATCCAAGCTGTTCCATCTCTAATCTAGAATGCTTCCAGCCAACTTTGCTGCTGTATATTTAGTGACAAGTGGATGGATTTCCCCTATATTGTGAGCACAGAGTTTAATTGGAGATGGAGTCAAGCTGTCGCAATACGCATAGCTGTAATATAGATGCAATGGCTGGGGCCAGGCAATGCAACAGAGAGAACCGGAAAGCATGAAGGTGCCCAACAAACCACAGGACAACACAACAGCACTAGCACAACAATCCTACAGCACAACACAACAGCAAAACCAATTAACAAACTGGGATGGGCCAGTAATAATAATGGTGGGCACAGTTAATTCTCTTTCCTATGTATTGAGTAATTCAATTCTGCTACAGTGGTGGATCCAGAAATTTAGGAAGGGAGGTTCAGCTGGTTGGTTGGCACAGCGCACCGCCGAAGGTGTGTGCTCAGAGCTGCGCGGGAAATTTCTTTTGCGTGTTCTTTTTAGCGATCAGGAAGCACTCTCGTAGCATCTCTATGCATTCTGGACACGTTCCCAGACGCAAAGAAGATTGACTAAGTAACCAGCAGCTAAGTATTGATGTCTGGAGTCACGTCGAGTGCTATAGGTACTGATTCAGAAGTTGCCAGCCTGGGCACGCTGCTCTCTTTAAAAAAAACAGTCATGGGTGGGGCTGTTAGCTTCCTTCTGCTCATCGTCGACAGATTACAACCACATAGAATGCGGTCTGATCAAATGTGGTTCTCTTTGAAAGGAGGGTTCTATGGAACCCTAGGAACCCCCTCTGGATCCGCCACTGTGCTATCTTGAATAATAGGCTTGCTTACATTTTTTTAACCTTGTTGTGGTGTTGTAATTTTCGTAGGACTTTTAAAGTTTGCTTTGAGTGTAGACATCCATTATATGTTACGTTATGTATGATACCACAAGAACGCAATTTGCCTCCAAATCCTGCAAACACAATGTATTCAATTGCCACACATTCCAAACCAGTCCTAGGGTGTTATCATACATTTAAGGATATAATTCTCCTGACAGCTGCTCTAGACCCACATATTCGACTCTCTAACTTCTGTGAAGACACTACAGATACCTAGCCTCGTTCCCAGTCCCACACCCAGCTTTTTGTACTGCAAGCGACGAAAAGCTGGATGTGGGACTGATAATGTTCTAAGCATGCAGAATAAAACAATGGAGCCTAAGATACACGAGCAATGTTTAGCTAGCTAGCTAACTAGCTAGCTCTTGGATACAAGGTAGCTAGCTAGTCTACTATTATAGTAAGCAGTGCTACAGCAACGATATTATTCAGTTTGAATTTAATTTTACACTACCCTATTGCAAGTAAACACCTGAGGGTAATTCAGAACACCCCACCACGAATGGTAAAAGGCACAGTAGAGGGCTAAAACGTGGGACTAAAGGTGCATGCTGGTAGACTAGCTTTGTACTTAGCCGGCATTTTTCATCCAACTTGACTACACCACTACACGTACGACGTCTATGATCTTTACTAACCTCTAGCATCAAACTATTATGTTGACTTGTCACCAGGCAGGCGCCTGTCAGTTAGTGATCGAGAACTCGAGAGGAGAGGCGGGACCGCGCGCGCACGCCAAATATTGGTGCATAGAGCTCTGCTTGCGCGCGCATGCGCGCATCTGTCCTCCCCGTTCGTTCCACCTGCTTGTTGCACCTGAAGTATTCAACACTGTCACTGTAGGATATTCAGTAAATGTAGTGTTGATTACAATGGCTTCAAAGAGCTCTAGATCTACTAGTGACATCAGCATTCCTCCCAAATCTACCAGAGAGGTCCACAAGCTGCTGAAGAGGCTGGGGTCAAGAAACCCAAAGAGGTGTGCCGCTGTCTTAAAAGAGCCATCTTGAAGGGCTACATTGTTCTCCTCCCTCCCGAAGATGACCCAAAGGGGAAACACAACTTGGACAAGGAGTTGCTGACCGACTCATGCCCTGAATGTGGAAAGGAACTGACCTGCCGAGTTAGAGATGTGCTCTTCCAAGATGATTGTCCAGGTGCAGGTTGTGACCCCAATACAGCCTCGTTCTTCTGTGATGATCCTAGCTGCTCAATGCCAATCTACATATCAAGCATGTGCTATGGAAAAGCCCACTTTCAATGGCTTGGGAAGTTCCATCATCATTGCACTCTCTGTCCTCGCTTTGGGAAGTGTCTGGCAGGCCACCTGATGGAGCACTGTAAGAAGTGTGGGCACCACTTTGTGGGATATCCGTGTGACAGGTGTGGGCCATCCGAGGAGGAGGGAAGCTCAGACGAAGGGGGTGTTCCAAGAGAGGAGTGTAGTGTGATGTGATATCAACTCTATTATAGTCATGCAGGACCCTATTCCTGCCAGCCCCCCACAGTTATATATCTCAGACCTCATCATCACCATATACTCAGAATATAATAGCCATCAACTTCAGACAGTATTAGCACGCTTGTAGCTATATACACATGAGCTATTATACATGTCATTTTTATTATTTGTACACTATAATGCTAGTCTCGGGATTCTCCTGGGGTGTGTCTTATCAGGGAGGGATCTAGCAAGTGCTGCCTGCACTCTCTCCTGATAGCAGGCCTCTGCTTTCTTCTGCATTGCAATCTCTCTCCGGGCCTGCTCCTTCTCTAGGCCCTTCACCCCATGTTGGTAGTCCAGCTGGTGCAGTAGGTCATCCTGGTAAGACAGGTTCGCCTGCAGGACATAAGATGTTTATTGTGCTACACTAGCTGATATGCTGATATTATAGCAAAATTAATATTTGCAAATACCACCAGCTGATCCGTGTTGCTGAAGCACTAGTCGTGTTACTTCAGCAAACTTGATGGTTTGATTTTATAGTATCCATACTCAAAATAAACTGAACAAAGTTGCCGTCCTTCAAGCCCTCAACCTCTTCCTCTGTACAACAGAGAATAGGAGGATCTAGTCTGCACCATGCCCCCTTCTCTCTCTCTCAAGGGAAGTGAAGTAACACTAGCTAGAGGGAATAAAGTGAGCATTGTTCCGGACACCTTTCTCTTGTCCTCCTGCTGCTGTTTCTCCAGCTGTTGGTGCTGCTCAAAGTTGACGAGGAGCTCCTCCCTCTCCACCTGTACTGCTCGCTTCTCCTCCTTGATCCTGGCAACTGGAATGGAACCATCACAATCATCCATGTCAAGGAGGCATTCTATCCACCGTCGTACAGCAGCTAGCTATGGAGATGGTGGACAAGCACCAAACGCTTTGCTATAGTTATCTAGAGTCATACATGGTATGTTTCATGCATGTGTACCAGGAGCGCACATTGGTACACAAGACGTCATTATGCGCTTGGTTCTACAATCATGTATGCTTCTACTTGCATTTCTCCTCAATCTGTTTCTTCCTGGTGTCGAGGACATCTTGCATGAGCTTTCTGCGTGCCTCCCTCTCCTTCCTCCACTGCTCCAGCCGCTTTGCCCAATTCTTTTCCACCTCAGAATTCACCAATGTGTCCAGCTCCTTCTCCCTCCGCTCCTCTTCACGGGCCTGCTCAGCAAGGTACTCCCGGTAGATCCTCATCTCCTCTCGCAGCTCATTCTGAAATTGAGTGAGGCAGGAGGTGATTTCAGAAGCATACACAGTACATATCACTATTCCTTTGGGCCTCTTCATCAGGCCACCTGACAAGGCAGAAATGGTATGTCCACCTTTGACCGACATGCTAAGGATATGGCTCAGGGTTCATTGCAGAATTGTGTATGTACCTTCCTCTGCAGTTGCTGCATGGCCTCATTGGAGCTCTCTGACAACATCTGCTCCAGTATCTTCATGTCCATGGCAAGCTCCTCCTGCACCTCCTTAGCCTTCTTCTTCATCTTGAGCTTGAGGGAGTAGTCGAGGTTGGCCTTTGTTTCCTCCTGTCTCCTCTGTTTCTCCTGCTTCATGCGCTGCTCTTCAAGGGCACGCAGCGCGGCCTGCTCTCGCTGGGAGGTGTTTGGGAGTGTGTGAGTGAGTGATGTACATACAACATCAGGTTTGCTGTCCACACGCATGTCCACATGCATGTGCACACGTTTCCACATGTGCAATACTTTCATTTCATAACCTAATTCGTTGCTCACATGCAGAGTGCAGTAACTGCAAACCCACCCGCAATAGGCAAAAGCAAGAGCACGTGATGGCATCATTGTCATTGCCGTACTAGCGAGCCCCGTACTAGCGAGGTCAATGCCAACTCTGTTTGTATGTTTATGTCATCAACCGACTCGTGCCATAAATCACTTCTGGCTCGTATTTTGCGTGTTCTTGCAATTTATCATAGAACACCAGCATGCAATATGAGCTGTGCATGCTGTGCGAGTATGAGAGAATACGTGCTGTGCGAGTATGAGCAGGAGAGATTGGCAGCTGAGACTGATGAACAAAGAGACGCCAGACTGGAGAGTATGAAAAAGCCTCACACTTGGGCAAACCATGAGCAGTCTCAGAGCTACCTGCTCGATGGTGACAACAAAGATGGACACCTCATGGCCACAGTTGCTGGACTGCTACTTGAGTCCTTGTTGTGTTTGAGATCATGCAGCCATGCAAGGCATGCATCCTGTTTTCAACTCTCTCAGTTTATGAGCATTTTGCATGGGGTCTCTCATCTATCGGCTAATACTTTCTGCTTTGTCATTGCTCACACATAGATCAACTGTCCTCTCACTCAGTAATTTGACCAACAAATACAACTCGCTCATGCTCGCCCCAAACATGCCCTGCATGCTCCTAGTCTAGTGTGTATGTATGGATGTACCAGTAGCTCAGCCTCTTGTTCCTGAAGCCTTTTCATCTCCTCCTTCTGCTTCTCTGTGGCAGCAGTCTGCAGTGTCAGCACCTGCATACACAATCAACAAGACAGTGGACGCTAATAAACCTACTAACTTTGCTATGGACACAATTCTAAGGGCTTGGCACCTCCTGTCTAGAAATCAAATGCAGTCCTTTGATTGGTCAAACCTTGGCCAAATACTGTCAATAGAGCTACACACAGCTACCTTGAGTGTCTCCCTGCTCCTCTCCAGCTGTAGTGCGGCCTCCATCTCCTCCCGCTTGCACTTGGCCTGGCGGTCCTCCTCCCACAGTTCCGCATACATACGCTCCTCTGCAATAACCATTATGAAGACACATTGGGCTCAATGATATCAATATCTGCTTATGTAGGTGAAGAAAGTGCTGGGATACAAATTACAATGTAGGCAGGTGAACAGCGTTACAATGGTCTATAGCTCCACTGCAGTTGTCAGTATCGTATACTGCAGTGGTCAATATAGTATGTTCTAGTCGCACTGTTATGGGTGTACGTACAACTAACCTTCTTGTCTCTTCCTTCTCTCCTCCTCCTTCAGCCTCAGTTGCTCTGCCCTCTCCCGGCACACCTCATCTCCATGTCGCTTTGTTAGGATAGCACGCAGCTCCTCACACTGGTCCCTAAAATATGGACAACAGTACACAAGTAATTGGAATATGCCAGACCCCATGCACATTATTAACTTAACACCGTTGCTTGCAATATACTGGGGGAGTTGGAGGTGGGATAAGGCTAGCTGACGGCACAGTAGAGTTGGTCTGATCATCTACCCATTAGCTGGTGTAAAATCCACAGCATTGTCTGCAGTTTGGGGAATTTGACCATTAACCCTCCGTATGATGTAACTCACATTTGAATACCGGAGTATACTGCTCAGAACTATTTGAAAAAGGTCCTACGGATTTTTTTCAGTGAAGGGGGATTTCTTTGGAATAGCATTGTACATGTAGATTGTGTGCAGAGCATCCCCTCCTTGGCGATTTGGGGGCATGTCTCCCCCCTTCTCCTGAAAAACTGCTGGAAGTGATCCTTGTTGGGGTCAGTTTGGGTCAGTTTGGGTCTGGGGCATGCCAATAGCACTTAATGACAAGTTTCTTTGTATACTTCAAGCAAGTTATCGTCTGTATACGTAGTAAGACATATTATAACTTTTCATCAGGCTAGCTGACAGAATAACATATACATGGACCTACCTCCACCGTTGGTCCAACTTCTTCTCCACAAGAGCGAGTCTCTCGGTCTCCCTCCTCTCCCGGAGCATTTTGGCTCTCTCCCTCATCTTGGCCTGCCGCTCCAGGACCGTCTCTTGCCGGCCAGTCATCTCTGTTGTGTACTGCTCCTCTTCAGACTGCAGCAGGGTACGCAGCCTGGACAGGTGGGCATAAGATGTGCAACTGGAGTCAGCTACGTATACATCCACGATCAATGTTTCTACAGTGGATGGTAGAATGGCCACACCCACTTCTCTCTCCTTTCCTCGAGGCTGTACTGCTGCTGTCTGAGCAGACCCTCCATCCTCCTCTGCACTGTGTTTCTCTCGATCTTCTTGTCCGTGGTCCGCTCCCATGTTGTCTGTGTGTGTGTGTGTGTGTTGGGGGGGGGGGGGGGGGGGGGGGGGGGGGGGGGGGGGGGGGAGATTTAACCTCAGTCTCCAAGTGACCGTGTGACTCCAAACAGAATATACTGTCATACTTGACTAAGATTGGACCACACCTCAATCAGAAGTGTATATAGGCCCTTAAATCTATAATGTCAGGGCCTTACACAGCAGATCCTTAAGCCGATCTGAATCTCAAACTGTTGGAAATCCAAATTACCTGTTTACATGATGCACAGCTTGCTTCAAGTTGGATAGGTTGCCAGAAGTTTATTGCAGCAGGCCTTGCTTGGCCTGCAGTAGGTCATTGGCATGATACTGAGGGTTGCCATGCAAGCAGTTTGCATTAGCCTCATCCCCAGGCCCTCTACTCTCCTGGTCTGCTTTCTTTAAGTATTCATTGGAGCTGTCCCTCCTTACATTGGTGTGTTAGTAAATAATCCTATGTGTTCTGGCGATACACACTATAGATATTCGGACAAATTTCCACTCACTCGTACAAAATCAATTTAAATTTAGTCTTAGGCTATAGTCTCAGCCCAGACCCAAACCAACCCCAGCACTATGTACCGGAAGCAATCCGCGCTGGGGTCGGCTTGGGTCGGGGGCCGAGACTAGGACTTACTATAGCCTTAGCTGAGTATCATCTATTATTATACTCTAATGCAGCTGTGGCTGCACACACCTTGAGGTCGAACTGCTTGTTGTAGTTGACAATGGCGTTGGCCTCCTCCCTCAGTTCCTCCTGCTTCCTCCGCTCCAGGATGAGGTACTCCCGGGGGCGTGTCAGTGTCGGCTTGGCACGCTGCAGGACATAAGACAACTCCTCAGTTTCCCATCCACCTCCTATTTTACTGAGACTTGTGATAATGGAAAATTGGGTTCCTGCTTGCATGCATAGCCTTGTTCCCTAACCTCTTCCCCCGATGTTTTTGTATTGGAAGCTGAGTGTGGAGGCCTGGGAATGAGGTAGCTATGCACGCACTGTGTAAAACTGTAGGCCTCTCCCACGTTCCGATCAGTGTTTTCATTGCTTGCTGTCTTCCCGTGGTGCAAACAATGAAGGCTGGTGGTGAGAAATTACTTAGGCCTTTGATAATCCGGAGAGGAGTCTTTTAGTGTTTAGACTGCACCGAGGCTCGCGGGCGTGGCGAGAGGCTGGCCCGCGAGACTAGCACAGAGGTAACTTTCTAGAGTGAGTGTACTGTTGTTAATCTTGGTTGCGGGAAAAACTCACGATTGCCACCGAATGGGGAGTGGGTCCGGTGATTTCTCGAGTCCTACGAGTTCTTACAGCCGTGAGCTCCATAACGTCTAGTCTGTGCCGCTATACAAACTATTGGTTACCATGGTAATAAAATCACATGACTTCACGTGACCTTCGTTAATTAGATCCGTACCTCTTTTTTAGTAGGCCAGGGCGTGTCAGCTGTACAAAGCGAAAGATCGGCTTCCGAAATGGCTGGTAAGGGTGGAGCGAGTTATATACCTAGCTACCTACCTAAATTTATGTAGCAACATGTCGCAGTAGATTTGATAGCGTGGTCATGGATGTTGACTGGACGAAATTCAATTTCCAGGCATAAACTATATTAAAGACAACTGTAACCCCTGCATGGAATGCAAGGGTTAGTTGACACTGGATTAGGGAAGTAACTTATTCGTGGGCATAGTACAACTGTAAGCTTACAGGTAAGTGGATTCACTGAATAATGAGATTTAGGGTAGGGTAAGGACCTATGGATAAGCGACCATGTTTCTTCTAACCCCAGTTCATCTGAAGTTCAGATGAACTGGGAAATTAAATTGTGACTGATTAGAATTAGTGAAGACCCATTGCATGGCATTTCCGTATACTAAAGCTTGTGCCGATCGAAATGTGCCCTTCATCACTGGTAAGCATTTATAAGCCTGCATAGCAATGGTGTTTTGTAGAAGCATTGTTGGTGAATCATTGCGTTCGCCGAGATTGCCATAGAAGCTGCTATTTTCCAAAGCGGAAAACATCCACCATGTTGGCGTACCCGTTCATATTCTCAAAATGATGACGTCAGCTGCAATGGGTCTATTACATCAATGTGATAGGTGACTGTTGTTGCCATGTGATGGATGGGACCATGTGGGGGGTTTAGGACAATCATGTTATCAAAATTAAGCTTAGATGAAATATATAGGTTGAGTGTGGGGTAGGACTTGTTATAATCAACAATTGAGTCAGGTTACAAGAGGCTACAATAATTACACTAATGTACTTGCAAGTGATCTTGTACTGTCATTCCCATGTCCGTGATTCCAGAGCCCGATGAGGTACCAGCCTCAGACCCTGGTATGGAACAGGCACCACTAACCACTGACAACCCTCAGTTCCAGAACGATGATGTTGATGGTACGCCTAGCTCTTCTCTTGTATAGAGCACACATGAGCATGGTGTGCAGGGTTCTCCCAAAGAGAGGGTACCAGGGTGTTCACCCCTTCCCTTCCTGGCCTATTTCCTTTGATGTGGTCATGGGAATGTATTATGTTCTTCGATATGATAATTTTTGCTTTTCCCCCCTCCTTTGTGGGGTACGTTGGTGTGGCACTGTAGAAATGTATGGTGGGCACCCCAGGATATCTGCATTTTGATTTCCTTCTACACAGTCTCAAAAGTACTGGTATGTAGTGTAACTTGAAACCTTCTACCACGTCAGATATCTGACAAGAGCTTACTGCCGGTGTGTTGTTCAGTTCTCGGAATTTCCATGAATGTACATGTAGCTAGCAGATCAAATGGTCTGGATAGAACCTTCTGTGACTGCTCATACACATGCAGTGCTGCTACATGTAGAATCTACAAATCAGGGATGTGAATGTACTTGTTGGCTGTATAAACTTTCGCCACACCCACTTGAAATGTAAGCTGTACTAGACACCCTCGAGTAAATTACCCAGTATCTATCTTTCCTCTTTCTGTAGCAGGGGGTGGAGAGGAGCAGGGAGGGGAGGAAGATGATGACCAAAGGGAGGAGGCGGCCCCGGAGAAGCTGCCTGATGATGATGTATTGAAGGAACCTTGGTACTGGAGGGCATTTTACACCGTCTTACCCATGCTCAGAAGAGGTACTGTACACTTACCATCAGGTTTCTCTCTCCCAGATATTTTGAAGGGTCAGGCAATTATCTGTGGACTGTGTATGTATGTAGACAGGCTCTCAGGCCATTGTAGCTATTTCTAGAAAGAACTGCACTGAGCTCCTCTTATTGTACGGAGATAGTCAAGAGGCATGGCGGTCTGTTACTGCCCTTAGATCTCTATTCATGGGGTCAAGACTTAAGGGAGTAAACAAGTTAACAGTAGGTGCAGTAGCTATGTAGTTAATAGCATTGGGCGGAGCTAGCCACATAGTCTTACTCAAATGATTCCGGAGTAGCATGGAGAAATCTGCTGATGTCAGTGCCAACCTTGTTATTGTTTGCCATTGACATCATAGCAGTCAAACAGTGAATTGTGAATTACCCCGAAAGCCTTAGAGATCCAGCGTTTAGCTATTTAGTGGTCTGTGGAATGCAGAAAGCTACTGATTGTGACATCCACCCTTGGCTGTCACAGGTGTCAACACCCACTTCTAGCTGTCATCATTACTGTGCATCCCATTCAAGAGCTGTGTAGTCTACAGTCTGCATTTGGCTGTTGTGTAGTACATTTTCATCCCAATGCCATCTTGTCTCTCCACCCCTCCCTACATACACAGTGGAGGATCGGAGACTAGTGAGGGCCAACGACCCCGAGTTCAACAAGCAGTACAAATATGCAGTGAGTAGGCCTGCATTCACGTATCACATACCTACCAAATTGTTCTCTATCAGCTTTACCAACTGCGAACTACATGAACAAGTACTAGTGACTGTATAAGCAGTGCCCTGACTTGCCTGTAGTGTTGTCGTTGCTGTTGTTTACAGTTGCCATTGGTTGTTGTTTTTGTGTTTGTAGAACAACGTGGTGACGACGTCAAAGTACAACATCATTACGTTCCTCCCCCTCAACCTCTTCGAGCAGTTCCTGAGGGTGGCCAACACTTACTTCCTCATCTTGCTCATCATACAGGTGCACCCTCACAGCATGTAGCCATGGCAACATGTATCCATGGTGACATGTAGCCATGGCGATATGTATCCATGGTGATATGTAGCCATGGCGATATAGACACCAATATGCCATTGGTAGGGCAAATAGTGTATACCCTTAAGCTTGTCATGATGACTGTTTGCATGTGCGCTTTCATTGGTCAGTTGGGGAAGGTTGCCGTACACCCACGCTCATCATGTTCTTAGCAGCATGCCACTGAGGGTGTGATGTCACTGATTTGTAGTAGAGTTTGTGTGGGTATGGTGGCATATACACAAGTGCACACCAATTGCCTACACATGTACATACCGTACTATCATCCCACTTGCCTGTGTGTACCTGTATGTGTACGTGTCTATATGATGCTGGTACATGTATTGGCTGGCTCCAGGTGATCTATATCTGTCTACGGTTGCTCTGGCAGGCGCTCTCACATCCCCTCCCCCCATCTATCCCTTGAACACCTCCCCTTCCCTTCCCTTCCCTCCCTCTCCAATTGCCCCTCCTCCCTCCTACACACACACACACGCACACACACACTCAGGTGATTCCCACGGTTTCATCTGTCCCGTTCTACACCACACTCATCCCCCTGGTCTTTGTGCTGGCTGTTACTGCCATCAAAGATGCCTTTGATGACATTGTGAGCTCTCTCGCCATTTTACCACATACACTATGCATGTACACGTAGCCCTCTGTTCACAGCCAAGAGTGCTTAACTGGACTCATTCGGAGATCCATAGCGTACTAGTTCAATTTTAACGTAGTAAAAACATTGGGTTTCCAGGTTATAAAGGCTCTATAAAGTCCTGTGTGGTTGGGTGCATCCATGCCCAGTGTATTAGCTCGCGCACCAACCGAGGTTTTAAAGGCTAATTTCATATTATTTGATGTGTGTACATAGCCTAACCCATAGTTCGTAACAAGCGTATTACATTCTACATGTAAATTTTGTGTGTTCTTGCAGTGGAAACCAGTCCTGTGGATTACTCTATCATTAATTTTGTCATGCTGTAAAATGGTCTGATGCATAGAAAAAGTGCACACATCCGAGGCCAATGGACTTACAGACTGTAGTAGATGCTTGTATGCCACTGCAAATGTTGGCGGAGGTCTCCACTACGTGCATCAAACAGTGACTTTCTTGCCACTACATGTACATACAACTTGTAATGGGGGCTATGCAAGATCTGTCACTTTCTGTATGATTTCATTTGTCTCCCTTTCGACTACTATACTGCACACATTCCCCCCCACACTCAGAAACGGCATGTTAGTGACTACAAGATCAACAACAGACGTGCTCATGTGCTTTGCGAAGGACAGTAAGTGCTGGCCCCCACATACTGACACATGCGGCAGCTAGTGCTGCGTTCCTCAGTGGACCCCTTTTGTGTTTGGGTGGCTGCCAATAGTGCTCTGTGCTCTCCAATTAGTGGGCATTAACACATCATTCACCACATGTGTAATAGAGCAGAGTCACTCCCGTACGCTCAACACCCATAACTACAGCTTTTTCAGGGCTTTGACAAGTCATGCTTGTGGAGGAGTATGCAGGGACTCCATATGGGACAATGCACGACTCCAGTGGAGTGGGTACTAGCTGGGTTGATCATTGTGCACTAGGCTCTTGACTCTGGTGACATCATTGCAGAAGTGTGTGGGTACTGGTGACTTCTAGTGCTGTGATATTGAATGAACACTGATTCTTGGGGGTTGAATACAATGTAATTGCCCATTATCCGATTATTGGGTCACATTTTGTGGAGAATATGTACTTCGTTGATCTCAACATGCGTACATACCGCTATGAGAACATACACACATATGTTTTAGCAGGAGCGCATGAGCCGCCGAAGGCGGCGAAGGAGCGTCCAACTCCACATGCCCCGCCTACGACAAGTAGTAGCCCTTCACACCTCCAAAATTTCACCTTATACGGCAAGAGGCCATTACGTACGCAGTTGTAAGGATTTGTGTGAAACCGAGCTAAGTAGGTGTGAAATACAAATTGGCCTTTGTGCAGCCATAGTTGTACTAGAGCTAGCTGACTTACGCGGTACCGCAAAGGTCTTCCATATAGGGTATAAAGTTGTTATAAACCAAAAGGTGTGAGGGGCTATAGATGTCTTTGCTAGTTGAACGCTCCTTCGCCGCCTTCGGCGGCTCATGCGCTCCTGGTTTTAGGTACGATGTGAGTTCTTGAATACATAACAAAAATTATGATTGTTGCTACAAGTTTGAAGTATTGCATATGATATCTCGATTTTACCACCAATGATTGGTTGAGATCTTTACATCGATCAATTATTATTGGTCACGGCTCTAGTGCCCTCTAGCTCTATATGGGTTTGTGTAGCATTTGTTCATGCACATCCTCCCCTGTGTAGACTGATGGAGACGAGGTGGAAGCACGTGAAGGTGGGGAACGTGCTACGCCTGAAGAGAGATGACTTTATCACAGTGAGTGGACAGCTACCGGGTATCTATGTTAGCCTAGCCGAATTTGACCAACTTGCGTGACTACACCAGTACCCAAGCTCCATTAGCCTCATTACCAGGCCCTTCCCACTTTCATAGGTGAGGGCGGGGCCTGGGAACAAGGCAACAGCTCCATATAGTTTGCAGGAATGGCACAAGTCATGTGAATCCGGCCATTTGCTTCCAATGACCTGAGCCCTATATAAGAGACTTTCCCCCATTCCATGCTACCATTGTGGGGATGTCCCTTGCACAATGAACAATGATGTAATGATAACAGTAATGATAACATCACGCCAAGCGTTTCACAAATCACTACCCCATGGCCCAGGCGGATATGCTGCTCCTGTCGTCCAGTGAACCCAACAGCCTGGTCTACATTGAGACAGCAGAGCTGGATGGGTAAGAAGATGTGTGTGTCTTACACATGTATTTCTCTGCAGGAGGAGGGGCAACCTCTCCAGTAAATTACTGATACACAATCTGTACATTGTAAGTGTATCTGGGGAGCTTAGTTCTCCATTGAGGAGAGGGAGGGAGCTGAAAACAGCCCAACCTGCTGCCTACAAGCTGGCTTGTAAACGTGTATGCATGTCAGCAGCACACCATTCTCTCCTCACTTCTTCTCTCAGTGAGACGAACCTGAAGGTCAGACAGCCGCTGCCAGAGACGGCAGAACTGGAGGACGACACGGCCAAGCTCGGTGAATTCAATGGTGAGACATACATGCATACACACCCACACACAGCACATGCACATGCTGCATTGCACATGCCACACACACCACACAAATGCGTGTACACAATCGCGCATTGATATATATGCACACACATGCACATACACACTCACACTCCACATACCATTATGGTAGTTGCACGTTAGATGCAGGAAGAAAATGGAGGTGCGCTTCAACATTATAATGTGCTTCCATTGGGCGCACATGTACATGTGTTGTATACAACAATGATCATCCCTGGCCTTATAAGGTATAAGGTATGTAGGAATCAATACGGAAGCCACGCTAAGATCAGAGTGGGGTTCAGGTTACATTCAGAATGTTGCAGGGGAGCCCTTAAAATGATAACTGCCCTGCAACACGTAACTGCAGGCATGTGTAATGGCCATGTGGTATAAGAATGTCCCCAGGCCCTCTCCAGCTTTTCTTCACCAAGTTCAAAGGTCAGGTATGTGGTTAAGAAAGTGGACGCTGGAGAGGTCCTGGGGATGAAGCTAATAAGATTCTAGACCCCACCTAATCACGTGTAACCGAATATCTAGTCTCAGTCCCAGACCCAAACCGACCCCAGCACGGATCGCTTCCAGTATGGAAGTGATCCGCACTGGGGTTGGGTTGGGTCTGGGGCCGAGACTACTGAATATCCTGATGGTGTACTTTATTGATGGGGCAACCCCTGCCTCAATTGAATCTGTGCAGGGTATGTTGAGTGCGAGCGTCCAAACAACCGACTACACAAGTTTGTGGGCACACTCACCTGGAATGACCAACAGTACTCCCTCGACAATGAGAAGATCCTACTCAGGGTAAGTGGGAGGGGGGAGGGGAGGGAGTACAGTAAGAGGAGATGGGAAGGAAGAGGGAGAAAGCCAGAAAGGGGTAGAGAATAGGGAGAGAGGAGTGGGGGGAGGAGGGAGAGAAGAGGGAGAGAGGAGAGGGAGAAGAGGGAGAGAGGAGAGGGAGAAGAGGGAGAGAGGAGGGGGAGAAGAGGGAGAGAGGAGGGGGAGGGGGAGAGAAGGAAGAGTAAGGAAAGAGGAGGTGGAGAAGTAGAGAGGAGGGGGAGGAGGGAGAGAAGAGGAGAAGAAGAGGGGGAGTGAAGGTGGAGAAAGGGGAGGGAGGAAGGTGGATGTGGCAGGGAGGGAAGGAGTAGAGAGAATGAGCTGGAAGGAGAAGTGAAGTGAGGAGTTGAGGAAGTGAGGGGGGCATAACCAGTTGGTACGTGTACGTTGCTAGTAATGCTCTCACCAACCGTGCATTCCTTTCCTCCAGGGCTGCAGATTGCGTAACACCAAGTGGATGTATGGAGTTGTGATCTATGCTGGCCATGATACCAAACTGGTGCAGAACAGTGGTAAGAAGCAGCAGTGTCTGTGACTACACAGAGTGGGAAGACACAAGGAGCATACTTGTCTCATTCCCAGCCTCAGTACTGAGGGTCTGGGAATGAGACTGTGTGTGCCACAGCTTACTTTACATCAGTGTATGATTCTTGTAGGAAGGACAAAGTTCAAACGCACCCAGCTTGACAGGCTGATGAACTGGATGGTGATTGGTGTAAGTTTTTCTGCACGGAAATGTTCAGTACACTTGGTTGTATCTTGCATAACTCCGTGAATGTCAGTAATCTTGGGGATCAACTGCCTGATATACGGAAAACAGAGAACACAATAGACAGTTAGAGAGAGAAAGACAGCTGGAATCGGCTGAGGCCTCTAGCCTATGCTGCCATATGCCGACTTGCTTCCATTCCTCTGCCATTCCTCCTCTAGTATTCCGGAGGGCTTGGGTTCGAATCCTAGCTGGTCCCAAAATTTTTCATTCTCTCTCTCCAAGGCTTACACCAACAATAGACAGTATGGACTGGTATGCTTGGCTTGTATATACATCTACATGCTCCATAATTGGTGAGCACTCAGTGAATCCACAATGCTAGATTAAATTCCCTCTCACTTTGCACTTTAGATTCTCGGTTTCCTGGGCGTCCTTCTCGGTGTGTGTCTCATTGGGTCTGCAATTTTTGAGGCTGTCTATGGAACAGTAAGTCCCTGTAGCAGCAAAACTACTGATTATTCATAAGTCTGTATTTGCTAGGCCACACCTGTATGCGGTTACCCTGTAACTGTGTTATGTTTTCTCTCAAGGAATTCCAGATCTACGTTCCATACACGGGTCCGGAACAGGACACCCCCGCGGAGATTTCTTTCCTCCAGATCCTCTCCAACCTCATTGTTCTCAACACCCTCGTTCCCATCTCCCTCTATGTCAGGTCAGAGTTAGCTTTGTCCTTGGGGCCCCCTAGCAGGCGGGGGGAGCCTGGGAATGAGGCCAGTCTGGTCAGGAGCCAGTCTGATCATGCCTATTGTCACTGGCCTCATTCCCAGGCCACTGAGAAACATTTCTCAGTATATAGCTTGGGAATGAAAAATCAATCCGTACATCTATCTTTCAGTACCTCCATGTACTGCAATGTTGTTTGGATAGTCACCAGGCATATCAACAACAACAAGAAGGATGACATGTTTGTTGTCACTGTAAAACAGCCTTCAAGTGTGCCTAAACATGGGGTGGGGTCCGGGTTTGGGTTCTGGGGTTTAACTTATCCCACTTCTTGCTTGGTTCTGTTCAGTGTGGAGGTCATTCGTCTTGGTTTATCACTGCTGATCAACTGGGACCGTAAGATGTACTACGAGCCAAATGATATTCCTGCGGTTGCCCGAACAACCACCTTGAACGAAGAACTGGGGCAGATCGAGTACATCTTCTCGGATAAGGTGTGTGTGTGTGTGTGTGGTGTGTGTGTGGGTGTGGGTGTGTGTGTGTGTGTGTGTGTGGTGTGTGTGTGGGTGTGGGTGTGGGTGTGGGTGTGTCTGTGTGTGTGTGTGTGGGTGTGTCTGGTGTGTGTGTGTGGGTGTGTCTGTGTGTGTGGGTGTGGGGGGGGGGGGGGGGGGGGTGTGTAGCTCCACTTAGTGAACATACAGCATGACACTCAGAGGTATTTGATTACTGGCTTTGCTCATCCTCTGTTCCCACTCCCCTCCCTCTTTCCCTTCCTCTCCCCTTCTCTACCTCTCCCCCTCTCTCACTCCCTTTTCCTCCCTCCCACCCCTCCCTGCCCATTCTCCCCTTCTCTCTCTCCCTTCTCCCCCCTCCCATCCCTCCCTCCATATTCTCCCCTTCTTCTCCCTCCCTTTGCTCCCTCTCTCCCCTTCTCTCCCCTTCCCCCCTCTCCCTTTCTCTCCCTCCTTTCTCCCCCCTCCTACCTCTATCTCCCTTATTCCCCCCATCGTTCCCCTCCTCTACCCTCCTTTCCCCTCCTTTCCCCTCCCTCCCCTCTCTACCCTCCTTTCCCCTCCCTCCCCTCTCTACCCTCCTTTCCCCTCCCTCCGCGCTCCACTGTCACCCCTTCTTTCCCCTTTCCCCCCTTCTCTCTCTCTCCCTTCTCCCCTTCCACCCACAGACTGGAACACTGACACAGAACGTCATGACATTCCTCAAGTGCTCCATCCAGGGAGTGAAGTATGGCGACTCAGCTCAAGATGACAAAGAAAAGGAGGAGATTGTGGCAACTGGAGAGGTTTTACAGAGGCAGAAATCGGTGTGTAACTTAGTATGTGTATTTGTATGTCCTGGACAAGTCCTCTTGGTGTCAGTGGACTGACTGGACTCCAAGCCTCTTGGCTCCTGAGAGCGAGGGCATATTAATGTTGAGGTATGTGGTCAGATGTCAAATTTCTTTCCCTGCAGGAGTTACCCCTGGTAGATTTCACCTCGTGGAATGACTACGCAGACCCCAACTTCCGCTTCTATGACCAGGACTTTCTGGACAAGTGCAGGGGAGGAAGAAATGAGGTATGCTTGCTTAGTTACCTCTCCCTCTCTCCCTTACTCTCTGCCCCCTTCACCCTGTCTCCTTCACTCCTTATCCTCCTATCTTCCCTCCTCTCTTCTCCCTCCCCTTCTCTCTCTCCCTCCTTCCTCCCTTTCTTTCCATCCCCCTCCCATCCTCCCTCTATCCTCCTTCCTCCCCTCTTGCCTCTCCTCCTCCCTCTGCTCCCCCCTCCACTCCCTTCCTCTCCCTCTGTAGGAATGTGATGAGTTCTTCAAGCTGCTCTGCCTCTGCCACACTGTGCTTCCCACCATGGAAACTGGTACTCAAACGTAGTCAGAGGTTATTGATATCTATGATACACTGTCAGCCACACAGATTTCCACTCCAACTGACTTACTGTTTGTTTTTTTAGCTCAGCAAAATAAACCTTTTATCCCTGACGTAGGAGCATGTAATACATAGTCAGGGTGCAGAGGTTGCTCAGGCACAGTATGAGCACAAAATAATGTATGTTGAAGCATCTGCACAAGAAGAGAAGAAGTATCTAGGAGGGTGTAGGATCGAGCTTGTAAGTCGGCTCTGAGGATGTACATTACTGACTAAAGAGTTTTGCTGAAGTCCGGCAGCATAGCCAAGCCCCAGCTCTGGGGCCCCTAGACATGTGCCCAGCCAATCATAGTTACAGAAATTAGGTTACACTGAAGAACTCGTTCCTTTGAAAGATTGCCGAAGTGATACAGATGCTTTGAACAGCAGCAAGTTGTGCATCACTTATATCCCCTCCCTCCTTCCATAGGGGTACTCCAATACAACGCCCAGTCACCAGATGAAGCAGCCCTGGTATCTGCTGCTAGGAACTTTGGCTATGTCTTCAAGGTACATATTGTAATTGACCGCCGTTGCATGCACAGACGCTAAAACTATACACCTTACTCAGGATTGGAATTAGGATTGGTACCAGTACGTAGCACCCTGAATCAGGATTTGAACTAGGATTGGTACCAGTATGTAGTGCTCTGAATCAGGATTGTAACTAGGATTGGTACCAGTACGTAGCACCCTGAATCAGGATTGGAACTAGGATTGATGCCAGTACGTAGCACCCTGAATCAGGATTGGAGCTAGGATTGGTACCAGTACGTAGCGCCCTGAATCAGGATTGGAGCTAGGATTGGTACCAGTACGTAGCGCCCTGAATCAGGATTGGAACTAGGATTGGTGCCAGTACGTAGCACCCTGAATCAGGATTGGAGCTAGGATTGGTGCCAGTACGTAGCACCCTGAATCAGGATTGGAGCTAGGATTGGTACCAGTACGTAGCGCCCTGAATCAGGATTGGAACTAGGATTGGTGCCAGTACGTAGCACCCTGAATCAGGATTGGAGCTAGGATTGGTACCAGTACGTAGCGCCCTGAATCAGGATTGGAAGCAGCTGGTTGCCTGATAAGATCTTTGGTTGTTTTGTGTATAGGCTCGGACGCCATTCACCACGACTCTGGATGTGCTGAACAGAGGAAAGGAGGTATGTTGTAATGTACAACCTCACCCCGCCCACCCACCGGTACCCATACCAGTATATAGTGTATAGGAAGTAATTACATGTACACTTGTGATCAGCCATGGACAGAAGAATGCTACATGTAGGCTGAAATTGCTGACGGTAAGTTGTAGCAATTTTCAAGTGTAGCTATACAGAGGAGTACTTTCAGAACATAGAACAAGGCTATACTGCTACTGTTGTTGTGTTGTTGATTTTCTGATGTTGTTATTTACAGGAGCAGTATGAGGTGCTGAACATTCTGGACTTCAACAACGAGAGGAAGAGGATGTCTGTGAGTCACGTTAACACCGTACCCTGACCATCATGGTGTTGCATTTTGAGCATCTCTTCTATCCACATCCAGGTGATTGTGAAGTACAATGACAAGATCACACTGTACTGCAAAGGAGCAGGTACAACACTCTCTCTCTCCTCCTCTGTGTTCCTCTCTTCTCCCTCTCCTCACTGACTCACTCTAATCTAACCTTCCCCCCTCCTCTTCCTTCTTCTTTCCTCTTTTGTACTTTACTCTACACTTGTAAATGTCATGTCCTCCCCCTCCCCTCCCCCTGCCCTCTCCTCCCTTGCGTGCACACAGATTCTGTCGTCTTTGCACGTCTGAGTGACGAGTCGAGCCCCATGATGAAAGTCACACTGGAACACCTTGCTGTGAGTCTAACCTAGTGGAGGTGGTGGGTCCTCCTGTGTGGTTTAATCACTGTTCACCCTTCCTGCATGCCAGGACTATGCTAGGGAGGGACTGAGAACTCTGGTGCTGGCCAAGAAGGACATCCCAGAAGAAGAATACCGAGAGTGGGCTGAAGAACACTATGCTGCGAGGTAATGAATGGACTTGTGTAGTTGTCAAAACTTATAGAACACTATGCTGCAAGGTAATGGACTTGTAGTTGTCAAAACTTATAGTAGTGAAGGTATAGTGTCACACCCTCAGGGTGGTCCGTTAGCTCAGTCGGTAGAGCGTCGTGCTGATAACGCGAAGGTCATGAGTTCGAGCCTCATACGGACCATTAACCTTTTTTCTTTTTTTCTTCACCTTTTTTCCCCCTAGTTTTTTTTTTTCACTTTCACCAAGCCACTCAACCTTTCCTCTTGATTTTGCCTATTTTATTACTTCTTTTTTTTTCTTTTTTTTCCTATAGCATTACCCAGGAGAATCGCGACCAAGCCCTGGACCTGGTGAGCTGAATAGTGTGGAGTTTTGAAGACCTCCCTTACACGTGCAAGCACGTCTTTGCACCTAAATGATAATAGAATCACCAGCTTGTTGTAGCAATGCACCACGTTGCAACTTGGTGCAATTTTCAATGCACCAAGTTTTGAGTAAGAAATTTTTGGCTGTGAAGTTCTTCGTCAACTAACCACTGAAGTATACAAGCAGGTAAGTGGTTTGTCTCATTCCCAGACCATAGAAAGAGGGTCTCTGTTCTGAGCGACATTTCTGGCGACGTGGGGTGTGGTAATAATTGGTGTAATAATCTTCCCTCCTCACCAACGCTCACAATCACTTATGCACACTCGTATACACTGTCACACAGGTGTACAACAAGATAGAGCAGGGACTCACTCTGATGGGGGCCACTGCCATCGAGGACAAGCTGCAGGATGGCGTCCCCGAGACCATCGCAAACCTCGCCAAGGTCAGCCAGGTGTGGTAATCTGGCAGATGTGGCCCTTTGTTTTACGGTGTTTCTGGTACGTCCATCCGTACAGGCCAACATCAAAATCTGGGTGCTCACTGGAGACAAGCAAGGTCAGCTGCTTACACAACGCTGTCATATTACTCACCTCGCCTGTCCTATACTCCACCTCTCAAAAAAAAAGGAGAAAAATGCCATTACCCATCCTCAGTCCCATCCCAATCCTGTAACTTTTGTCAATGGACGGGACTGAGTGTCATGCTAGCATTCCCCTCCCTCACTCCAGAAACTGCCATCAACATTGGCTACTCCTCCAAGCTGCTTACGAGGACATGCGTGTGATTGTCATTGATGCTGACACGCTGGAGGAGTAGTAGAGCAGCTTGACATGGCCAAGGAGGAGATATTGGACAAGGAGTAAGTGATTCAAAATTTGTGTTTTGGAAGAGGAGGGGGGGGGGGGGGGGGGGGAGGGGGAGGGGGGGGGGGAGGGGGGAGGGGGAGGGAGGGAGGGGGAGGGAGGGAGGGAGGGGGGGAGGGGGAGGGAAGGAGGGGGGAGGGAGGGAGGGGGGAGGGAGGGAGGGGGGAGGGAGGGAGGGGGGGGAGGAGGGAGGGGGGGGAGGGAGGGGGGGGGAGGGAGGGGGGAGGGACGGGAGGGAGGAGGGAGGGTTGGGAACAGTATAGAACTCAACACCTGGCCATCAGTTTCTTTTCATTTGTATGACAGAGCCAAGAAGGCTGAGAAGGACGAGAAGGCCGGTCCGTTCCAGCAAGATGAAGAGGGAGAGGAGGAGGAGGAGCGAACATCACCCATGGATGACACAGACCTGGGACCTCCATTTGGGATAGTCTCAATGGGCACAGCTTAGTATGTCTACTTTTCAGCATGTGGCTAGATCTGGCCCTCACCTTCAACATAACACTGTATGGTT
>OZ007505.1:7469410-7520742 GCA_963931865.1 Axinella damicornis | reverse complement strand
GGATCTCCTAGAAACTGCTGGCAGATGTCAGGCAGTCATCTGCTGCAGAGTGACACCACTGCAGAAAGTAATGCTATATCACTGTCTCCCTCTCTTCTTCCCTCCTCCCTCCTTCTTCCCTCCTCCTTTCCCTCCTGCTCCCCCTCCTGCCTTCACTCCTCCTCCCTCTCCTCCTTTCTCCCTCCCTCCGTTTCCCCTTCCTCCCTTCCCTCCTCCCCCTCCCCCTCCTCCTTCCTCCCTCCCTCCTCCATCTTCCCCTCCATCCTCCCTCCTTCACATGCCACTATACCCGGTAGTGTGTTGTATGTTATGTGCATGTATGTACCTGTTGATGGGGAAGGGACAAGATGGAGGTGGGGGAAGTAGGGAAACACTGGAATTGAGAATAACTTGAGAATGAGCTTATGGCTGGAGTATGCTTGAAATCTGTGTGTGTGTGTGTGTGTCTGCAGAAGCGCGTGGTCGACCTGGTGAAAAAGAACAAGAAAGTAGTGACACTGGCCGTCGGAGATGGGGCTAATGACGTTGGCATGATCAAGGGTGAGCTCAGTCACAACAGTTTAGAGGCATTTGGTAATGCTAGCTCCTACCTCATATGCATGTCCTCATTCCCACGTGGTTTGGGAATGAGGCTAGCAAGTGTACATAGTGGGGCATGCACAATACATGGAGTATTATTCTTCCGCTAACTCTTGCTCTCAGCTGCCCACATTGGTGTGGGCATCAGTGGTTTGGAGGGACAACAAGCAGTACTGGCAAGCGACTACTCCATTGGACAATTCAGGTACCCTGTAACCATGACTCTTACTATCACCTCAGTCTAGCAAGCTATAGATGCACCTGCACTGGTATCACATGTGTAAGCTATCCACTAATTTCTAAATTTCATATCTCGACCCCCACTCTTTCCTCCCTCTTCCCTCACCAATCATCCTCCTCCTCTCCCCTCAACTCTCCTCCACCTCAACCCTCCTCCTCCTCCTCTCCCCTCAACCCTCCTCCCCTCAACCCTCCTCTCCCCTCAACACTCCTCTGCCTCAACCCTCCTCCCCCTCCTCTTCCCTCAACTCTCCTCCGCCTCAACCCTCCTCTTCCTCCTCCTCCCCTCAACTCTCCTCCTCCTCAACCCTCCTCCTCCTCCTCTCCCCTCAACACTCCTCCGCCTCAACCCTCCTCTCCCTGCTCTCCCCTCATCCCTCCTCCCCCTCCTCTCCCCTCAACCCTCCTCCTCCCACCTCAATCCTCCTCAACCCTCCGTCCCCTCAACCCTCCTCCTCCCCTCAACCCTCCGTCCCCTCAACCCTCCTCCTCCCCTCAACCCTCCTCCCCTTCAACCCTCCCTAACCCCTCCCTTCAACCCTCCTCCTCATCCCTCCTCACCCAGGTACCTGGAGCGTCTCCTACTGGTGCATGGACGCTGGTCCTATCATCGGATGACCACCTTCCTACGCTATTTCTTCTACAAGAACTTTGCCTTCACCTTCAGTCAGTTCCTCTTCGCATTCTTCTGTGGATTCACAGCACAGGTGTTTACTACGTGTATGCAAAATTGTATTCAGAACTCCTACCACAACCATGCATATAAATGTTTGGTTTACCAGGCAGCTGCACACAAACCATGCTGTCGATTGGATCATGTGTTTCTGTCTGTGCACATTGAGATCTGTTTTAACTTTTCTGGCTATGTTCTTACAAGTATATGCATGTAGGTATCATTTTGTGTTTTCATTGGTTGGAATATCACACACACACACACACACACACACACACACACACACACACACACACACACACACACACACACACACACACACACACACCTACACACACACACACACACACACACACACTCACACACACACACATTTCATAGACGCTGTACGACCCTAACTACATTTCTGTGTACAATGTGATCTACACCTCGCTGCCCATCATTGCACTAGCGATCCTTGACCAGGTATGTCAATGTCATTGGTCTCATTCCCAGACCCACACTACACACACATCAGGGTGGTCTGGTGAAGATAGCACCAATGGACTGGGGAGGGGGGGGGGGGGGGGGGGGGGGGGGGGGGCTGGTCACACTTGCAGGTTTTTGTCCATATGTGCTGAGTCTGCATATTATTACCTTCCTTACCAAGTTTATGTGGTAGCTAGCTGGCTAAGTGGAAATCCTTGCCAAGGAGCGACCAGAGTCCTGTGAGGCTAGAGCAGCATCAGGCGACTACACTCTTTCATGTGCTAGTAATGGCCAAATCAAGGGCACATTGACCCGTGATTCAGAATCCAGAATCCAGACAGAATCAAGACAGCTGACTCACCATATATGGGAATGTTGCCAACTGTGACCATGCAGGTCTGGGTAGAGGCTGTGTTCACTAGACAATCATTTCAGGTGTACTGGGCTTCCTCACCACAAGTTCTTGGCCTAATTTGCGTTACTGCAACTGGCTAGCCACACCCTGGGATGGAAGCTTAGTTTCCATAGAAACTACGTAATTGAATGAATTTGTCATTTGTCGCTGAACCCACATACATGCATGATAGGAGCTATTATGTTCCATGGTCAGAGTAGTTGGTAGGGGAAAATTGTGAGCTTATGAGCACCGCTTTGCTGTCGTTCAAAACTCAATGTGCTGGCGAAGTTGTGAGCACTGCAATAATATATTGTTTTCCCTTTGGCTGCCATTGCTGAGCCGAGCATGATCTTCACATGACATGTGCATTAATTGGAACAAGCTTCAATACTTATAGCTTGCGCTACCAGCGAGTTGCAACCGGTTGCAACGGAGTGTGGTTGCCACTCGGAATAAGCAGAATGGGAATATATAAATGTCATGTACGATATTAGTAGCCTACTTTGACTGCAGATGGACAAGGAGCTCCAACACAATTCAGAATATTTCCATGACAGCAACAAGGGTAGAACCCCAATTTGTAGTGTAGCCTCATACCTGGCTCTTTCCTCCACAAGCTAAAGAGCCTGAGTGCTAAACTACAGCTACAGCTGTACTAATTGGGCCGGGCACGCTGATCTGCATATAATGGTGTCAATTGCAGTGTAGTTCTAGTGGTGGTTTTGCCTCCTATCTCTCCGATGTTTGACCAACTTGCCAGCCTGAAGGGTATAGGAGGCAGTGCTGCCTTCATTGCGTCTCAATGCAATTGGAAGTCAATAGCTGTATTTCTGTTTAGTGCACACTTTCTTATATGATGAACTCTTGATGATGTGTATACTGATCTCCTGTGTTTCTGTAGGACGTGGACGAGGACAACTGCTACAGGTTTCCTCAGCTCTACATCACTGGACAACAGAACCAGAACTTCAATGTTCCTATATTTGTCCGGAGCCTTGGGAAGGGTATCTACGTCGCCATTACCTTCTTCTTTGTGCTCCTGGGTATAACGCTGTTCAACTTCTACCCGGCTGGTTTCGAGTGGGACTACCAGTCTTTTGGGCTGGCTGCCTCCGGAGCACTCACCTTCATTGTCAACTTCCAAGTGTGTGGGCAGCCTTGTTCTAGTAATTCAATGAAGTGTAGACAGTATAGGCACCTGTTTCTGAAGCGAACTGCCCTGACCCCATAGTATGATTCTGTACCCTAAGATTCTGAAACTACTTCCTTTTCGGAGAACTACCCGTACAGTTTCTGATGGCTTACAGTATACATGAGGCTATGTGCGGGGGTTGATACTAGCCTTGTTCCCAGGCCTCCGCCCAGATTTATCTTGCAAAGCTGGGCGGAGGCTTGTTGCATGTATGTGTGGGTGACCGTGTGTGTGATTTATCTATGTATGACAGTATGCAAGGTCTGTATAACTAAATATATGTGCCATAGCGATTGTGATGCATGATTATGAAGTTTCTCCAATTCCAACCATGCAATGTTCATCAAAAATTCTTCATTGCCTTCATTGGCAATGAAGAATTTTGATGAACATTGCATGGTTGGAATTGGAGAAACTTCATAATCATGAATACTACTAGCCAACCGAGAATTTCCTTGTGATGCATGTCTCCCCTCCCCACTTCCCCCCCCTCAGATTGCCCTGGACACGTTATATTGGAACCCCATCATGCATTTATTCGTATGGGGCAGCATCATCGCCTGGTTCGTGGTCGTTCCCCTTATCAATTCCACCGCCTTCTATGTCGGCTTCATAGCCTTGTTCAGATTTTACGTGGGTGTTGCAAACCAGGTGCTGGCCACTGCCACTTTCTGGTTCTACTGGCCCCTTGCTACCGTCATTGCTCTTCTCCCGACTGTAGTATTCCGTACAATACGCCTTGATCTTGACCCACATTTGGTGGACGATGTCCGACTTAAGATGAAGGCGGACGGAAAGAAGCTTTTCAAGAGATTCCGGTTCAAACGTTCATCTCTCCACCGCAAAGGTACTGTCACCCGTACCGGATACGCTTTTGCCCACGAAGAGGGCTTTGGACGCATCATTGAATCGGGTGTGGGTTTCCGTGGCATGCGACAGGATCTAGTGGAAGAGGAGCGTAGGAAGCGGCTTACAACAATCGGGTCACGCCCTCCGAGTGGCTCCACAACCCCAGTCACGGTCAAGAAACCATTGGAACCAAGTGCTGCATTCCACGAAGCAGAGACTGCTGGTACAGTTGAAACCACACCCAACGAAAAAGTGGACGTCACTGCCGAAACAACCATTGAGCATGTGACGGACGTTGACATCCATTCTACCGACCAGTCAGCTACAGAACTAGAGAAGGAAGATCCGGGCGTGAAAGAAGATCTCGGTACGAAAGATGAACTCAGTGTCAAAGATGATCTTGGTGTCAAAGATGACGATCCTGGTGCAAAAGAAGATGTGAAGGAATTTCAGGAGAACTTACCTGGCACTGTCCCCCTGAGTGGCAGTCCCGAGCCGGATATCCCGCTGCAGGAGAAGAGTGCCAGCTACGAGGGAACCAACCTGTGAGAACTTGGAATATGGATTCATGCTTAGAACTTGAGGGTGTGTGTAGGTGGGGTGTGTGAGATGGTTTATTTTTTTCGGTGTGTGTGTTTGTAATTAGCAAGGATTTTAAGAGCTTTTCATTCTCTCTGTAGGAAATCAGATGAGGATGTGGAGGACACTACTAGTGTATAGTTAGTGGGTTTTCTAGCTAGTATTGGGACTAGGACATTGTAACAGTATTGTACCCACTTTTCCAAAATAGACTGCTAGAATCATGATTTTTATTTGAGGATGTATAGAAAACTAGACTAAGACATCTTGACCTCTCTCTTTCTATATGCATATTGGTTATTGTGGAATGGCATTTTTTGGGGTCACCCTTCAGTTGAGACTTGTGAGTGAGGGCTATGAGACTCCAAATTCTGTCTGGGTCTTAACTCCTATAGAACATGGAAGCATGCACGTGCATGAATATAGTTAGCCTTGAACCCAGGCATGGAGAAGACCCGGGGTACGTTTGAAATTAGAGCACTGGGTCTAGCGTCGAGCGTTCCCATGACTCCATCCAGATCAATTTTATCTCACAGCCATCACAGCATGCACGATGGCCGGCTGCCACAGCATGCACGATGGCCGGCTGCGCAATAAAAACTGGGGGGATCGAGGCTGTAAGTTATATAGAAACTCATTAGGACACTATGACTTTGTGATCAGGATAGGTGTGTAACACTGCACGTGCAAGCAGTCATGCATTCGCATTGTCCACGTGATGTTGCAGCATGATAATAATACCCAGACCATACTAGCCTTGTTCCCAGGTGACTATCAAGGTGAACAACATGATATTATCTGTTCACGTCCAATTCTGGGGCTGTTGACCGCCTATGCTAGACAGAATATTCATCAACAAATTATAGGTACTTTCTTCCAGCAAGACAACCACACAATATGAATGACGTATAATGGTGACAGCTAGTGAGGTATAGAATAGCAATAAGCAGGAGGATAGAATAACGAAGAGGTGTGCATGGTGTAAAATGCAGAGGGTGCAGGGTACAGGCCAGGAGGGATGTGCACATCATGTGATCGCATGTTGCTGCATTCGTGGGCATCAAAACTAGAGTCCTGAAGTAATGTATGGTCTTAGTTACCATGGATTTTGGCATCAATTTCCGGCACTGCAGCCTTCAGCTTTTCCCACTGGTCCAAGGAGAGTGCTATGCCTGTGGAAAGAAGAGACGACCATGAGAAGCAGCTGCACATACCCCTTCAGTACTAGTAATTAAAAAGTGTTTACATGGAAATCAATTACTTAGGTATCGTCAGGAGCGCATGAGCCGCTGAAGTGAGTGGTTCTAATGGGACCCAATTTGCAATCCACCAGATGGTTTCAAAGCCAACTGCTGCTCCCCATTTGCGTCTGCTTCAGCTGCTGCTCCCTGACTGCATCCGCTTCAGCTGCCGCTCGCTGCTTGTGTCTGCTGCTCCCCGATACACGATTGCGTCCGCTTCAACTGCTCCCCGATTGTGTCCGCTTTGGCTGCTGCTCCGCGCTCCCCGATTGTGTCTGCTTCAACTGCTGCTCTCCGATTGCGTCCGCTTCAACTGCTGCTCCTCGATTGTGTCCACTTCGACTGCTGCTCCCCGATTGCATCAGCTTGTAGCCCCAGCTGTTCCAGTCCATGCCAACGAACATTCTTCGCAGAGTTCGAGGTTCTGTAAATTGAAGTACGAAGGTCACGCGTCACTAGTCTAGTCCTGCCCCACGAACATCCCACTTCGGTCACACACACACACATGCACATTAAAATCTTAATAATAATTGGGGCGAGCCTAGCCTGAGCGAGCCCCACACTAGCATGACTTCATTGCACAGTGCGTGTGTATGTTTGATGTTTGATGTTTGATGGATCTTGCACTTGCTGAAAATTTTAAATCAGCGAATTTCACTTGCACGTGCACAATAATATTCAAATTCAACAACTCGACGAACCGTCTAGCTACCTGTTCGACGAACGATGGCGACAACAAAGACGGAGGAGACCACTCGTGGACATTGGCTAGAGCACCATGAACATTCTTCATCCTCGGTGGCGACACTGACAAAGACAGAGACCACTCGTGGACATTGGCTAGAGCACAATTAATCTTCCTCCTCGGTGGCGACACTGACAAAGACGTGCTGCTAGACTGCTTCAGCTATAGCTAGCTAGCTATAAACGCTAACCTGACTCACCAGTGTATGTTTCAAGAGTGCCATAATTTGCCCGGTCACATTCTCATGTGAATGCAACTGCTCCTTGCATGTCCTGCACGCACATGCACTTCGCTCAGGCTCGCCCTTCAACAATGTCCTGCATTCCACTAGTTATAGTTATATTGATGTCACTCATCTGCTTGGGAATTGTTACCCATAAAAGGGCTAATTAGTAAGTTACCACAAGTCCTACAACACCAGCCCACCTTTTCTTCCTGGCTTTCTCTCCCCTGCGTCATCGGTGTAGAACTCCCGGATGTCCACCAGATACCTCCCATTGAACATGCGCACATTCACAAATCTCTTCGCTGACAGCTGCAAGGAGGGAGGGGGAGAGCAAGTGTGTTCATTCCAGGAGAGTAACGGAGCTGGAACACACTCTTTACTGCTTGTAACCACGTTCCCACAACCCAGTTTAGCTCTGTAGACTGTAAGACGGGATGGTGGGAAGGCCTGAAGGCTAATAATTATAACATAATTATCATGACATCATAAATACTGATATCACTATGACAACAAAGATATCACTATGACATCATGACATCATATAACCAGACTGCTGTTCACTAATATTCCTTTAGCCATTTCAAATGCTGCGTATGATAGCGATGTCTAGTTGGACCAATAGGAGATGTGTCGCTGAATTTGCCCATTTCCAGTAGAGGAGAATACCAACCCTTGAGAGGAAGTTTTAACTGCTTCCTTAGCATACTACAGCTAGGAAAGAGGAACACGTAGCAACTCAACCTTACACTGCGGCTAGGAAAGAGAAGATGCCTCGAGTGAGGCACTGAACACTTCCTTAAGGAATGAGATACAGTGTATGGGAGCGAGATGGTCGGCAGTGAGAAAAACTCACCCAAGCGACAATCCTCACCACACTGTGAAAGACGAAGGAGGTTAGGAAACAGTCAGTAATCTTGCTATTTGACGGTTCCATCTAGTCCCAAGCTGTGAATCATGACTGTTTTATTAGCCAAATGGAGATCCCAAGAAGCCGTCAAAGTACGATTGAGTCTATGTACTGTGGGACACAATTACTGCATTCCTAAGCACTGCAGACACTAGTCTCGTGCCCAGACAAAGGAGGGAACGAGACTATGCAGACAGTGGGTCAGAAACAAATTTGTAATACAACCATGCCCAGGGTGACATAGCACCACAATGAGTTGCCTTACTTCCAGCTCAGCAAACAGGTACTATAGAACCACTCCTTCATGAGAATGATGTACATACCGGTATCATTTCGTCTTCGTCACTCGCACTGGTCTTTGAAGCTGTCGCCGGCCGGCCCTTCTCATTCGTACTGGATTTCGAACCTGCAGTGACTCGTGATTTCTTTGTCTTTTCCTGTAAAAATCAAGAACAACCCGTGCCTGCTTAGTCTCATGCCCTGCTCCACTGCCAGACCCTCAACCCCAAACAGTTACAAAATAATAAGGACCAGCAAATGGGACAGACATTACGGGGACTAGCATTGAATCCGTCACTGACAGTTATAAGCTGGTGTTCGACTACAACGACCAAACTTGTGGACATCCCAAGTTTGGTCATTGTTTGTGTCTCCACTGACAGCCCTGACAACAGAGGACGTTTCTCTCACACTGTGTGCCTTCCTGACCAATATTGTCGCTCATATGGTCAATGGTCACACAGATCTACAGAATGTCAATTATACGCAACAATATTTCTGTACTATAATTTTGAGCCTCTGTGTACTGTTCATTTGTTTATGAGTGCTCGACATTGTTGTCGTGTGGTAATTACCTCTATGGTACTACATCCCTGCTTGACTTGCAAGAGATCGCTGACTGCTTTGATCATTAGATTCTGCACAGTGACCCCACCAAGCTACTGCTGCCAATTATCTAGCCATTTTGAGTGGCAGCAAGCAAAGGGACTGTGAATCGTACACCATAGCGGCATCACTTGCTTCAATTGTAGGGGCTGCAATCTTCATAGCCATACTTCCAAGTCATCAAAATATTTGCGATACCTGCATTCTTTCTAGGCATACGTAGATCTGTGTGGCCACTGGTCATGTTGCTAGACCCTCCTTCCCTGTACGTGATACTGGATTCGATCTGCACTGGGTCATGGGGGTTGTTTTGGGTCTGGGACCGAGACTATCCACCACCCTCATGGTCGAAACAGCACAGACAACAGCCCTTACCTTTGAGTATGCTTCCACGATAAACTATTGAAATGACATTGGGCTATTCCATTAAATAGTCGTACACCCCCTGCAGAGGACTGTTAATTATGTCCCATGGGGGGTGTTGCCAAGTAATTGCGTCCTAGGGGGCAAAAATGCTAAAATGATTGTGTCCTGGGGGGTATAAATGCCAAATTAATGGTGTCCCATGGGGGTAGAGGAACCTTTTTAATTGTGTCCCAGGGGGACTATGTTGCTAATTTGCTGTCCTAGGGGGGAATTAAAATCGGTTCCTCTGCAGGGGGTGAACGACTATTTAATGGAATAGCCCATTCAAGGTCCTACACACGTACACGTGCACACACATTATAACTATGTGGGGCATGGGAAGGGTTGCATGGTACTTTGTGTCATGCTTCGACAACATATGTGCTAGCTAGCTCACCCCAGTATCTTCTGGATCGTCAGAATCATCAATGAACTCGCGAGAGCGACCCTTTCTTTTCGCCATCCTAATACTCGCACGATCCACGAATGCTGTTGCTGTTCTACGCATGCGCATATGTAGTGGGCGCGGGCAGGGAGGCGTGGTAAGCCGGCCGGCTGATTGTTCGCATATATCATACCCTCTGCTCTGAGACTGAGTAGTAGCTACCTACTTGAAGTCATGGCTTTCTGCAAGTACATTTTCGTGCTGGTATTTCTACTGATGGTTGTGAGCTGCTATAGTGGGAAGAGACAGCTGCTGGATACTTGGCACAAATCGAGAATTTGCTCCTCGGATCCTCAACTTTGCAGCGGAGCCATTGATGTAACTCCGAGTCGCAACAAGTGAGTACGCTAAATATCATTTAGTGGATCCTCTCCTCACATATACATACCTATTTTATCTGTCTACCAATTTGGTAGGCAGATAGATGGATAAATGTAGATAGGTATATGCTTGCAAACACACACACTGATACAGACGGGCAACTGGAAAAGCAGGGAACGGGAAACGGGACGGGAACGGGAACGGGAACGGAAACGGGAACGGAAACGGGAACGGGAACGACACGAGCGGGCTGCTATACTGTCTATTTCACTTCGCTTCAAACCACCAAACTGAGGCAAGCGACAGCGTGGTAGGCCGGTCTGGTCAGCACAGCACTAATGTGAAGCAGCCATCACGTCCGGATCCACGGACGGCGCAGCGACTAACTGAAAACTAATAGCTAGCTAATATCATGGATAATATAGACTACGTTTACGTAGTCTATACTATCCATGCTAATATGCTCATAGCTACTGTGGTCGGTTCCACACAACACTGCAGTACAGTGAATTTTTCAATCATGCATCAACATTGAACAATTTCGTGTTGCATACGGAGACATGTAGCGTACATGTACCAGGCTGTTGCATACTCGAGCTCACGCATGATATGAAACGTGTTCAATTTATAAACGCAACTGAAAATTTGTCCAGTGGGTAGCTAGCTAGAGCAACGAAGTGCCATAATTAGCTACCTACTTCCTGCCGGACCAAATATCCCAGTCCTATATACATGTACCACGCTGTCGCTTGCCTCAGTTTGGTGGTTTGAAGCGAAGTGAAATAGACAGTATAGCAGCCCGCTCGTGTCGTTCCCGTTCCCGTTTCCGTTTCCGTTCCCGTTCCCATTCCCGTTCCCGTCCCGTTTCCCGTTCCCTGCTTTTCCAGTTGCCCGATACAGACTAAGGCTTCACCCATGAACTAGGCTTTCAGAAGCTGGATACAATTATGCAACAGCAAGACACTTGCAATAGCTGGAGCATTTGTAATAGTGAGATGAGGGTTGCTTGAGTTTTCACTTCAAATATCAAGAGGATACAAATTATGAGCAAGACTGTTGAGAGAGAGATGAAGAGGATACTGTCAGAACGTTAGCCCAGAAATGTTGATGAGAGCTCCATGAATGCCTACTGTCACCTGCAGTCAATTATCCAGCTTCTGAATTTTCACCAAAAGCTACCATTAAGGTACTCACAGATTAGCGTGGGAGTAGGTCACCAGAAAATGGCCCAAAACAGGTTTTTCGAAACACAATCCAAAAACACAGCTCACCCTGGTGCCTCATTCCTTTTAAAGGCTGCTACTAGACCCTGCATGGACAGAGGAATATACAGACCTCAGTTGAATTCTAACTGATTCTCACTCTCACTTGAGGGCGGCTTTGCAACTTAACTTTACACTAGGCTCTGCCATGGGCCTTGTTTCCAATCTCATCCATTCTATGTCACTTGAGATAGGTAATGGGCTCCTGTAGAGGCAAACAGTACAGCTTGATTGGATTGTGGTAACTGTGAAAGGAAGTGAGTGGTTGTAATGGGACCCAATTTGCACTCCACCAGATGGTTTCAAAGCCAGCAAGGGGCCAAGGACGTGAGAGTGCCAGTCATTCTTCCAGTGTGGGACCCAGGATCAGCCAGCAGTGTGTCACTGGAGTGTACACCGCCAGCCGTGCCTGCTGAAGTCACATTGGTTTTGCCAGAGGAAGTATGGTGGATAAAGGTATGGTGGATAAAGATATTGCCATGTGCTATTATGGATACTTTTAGTGGGACAAATTTACTTGTAGTGCTTACTAGTCAGTCATATTACACGACTGTGTGCTGAAAGAAGTGGACAGGATATTTTTTTGATCATGTAGTTCATACTTTATCATCAACAAATCAGATTGATCGTTCAAGTCAGTGTTACAATTATACATACATACAACTTAGGATGGTCGACCAATGATGATCGGGCTCTACAGAATTAGTGTTGATGAGGACCTGCCCTCCACCTATCAGTGCTCTGTGATGAACTATGGTGGATCTGTTGGAGTCTCAAAGGAGTTAAAAGTGAATGCCATCCTCAGTAGCTATAGCGATGGTAAGAGGAACAAGGATTGTAGATTTGTAGCGGCTAGAGTGTATTATAGCATTACCATGAATAGTCTTAGCAGTACCACAGTAGTGATGGACAATTGTGCATTTGTATCAGCTAGAGTGTATTACCATGGTACCATGAATAGTCTTAGCAATACCACAATAGTACTTGCTTGGTTACTGGAAGAAGAATGATGATGTCATCAGCATGATGGCTATACTCTGTGTACACAGCAGGATAGTGATTGTGGTGTGCTTCTACTCTTATCTCCCAACAGGTGGCAGATGCCTTCAGTATTCCATTCGCAAGGGAGATCAGCAAACCGAACTGAGCTGCCTAGCTGACCCCTTTGCAACTTACAGTGGAAAAATGAACCTCTTCGGTAAATTGTGGTTTACTAGGATATTATGAACTATATACTTATCAGAGTCATTGCTACTGGTGATGACTGTCTAAATGAGGCTAAGGAAAGCGATATTGCATACGTATTACTTAGCTAGATATGCAAAAACGTGGCTATTGGACTTAGCTATACCGTATGGCGCTTATATTTCGCGGGTCTAAATTTTCCCGAATTGCTCTTCGAGAACATTTCGTTGAAAAAATTTCGCGAATTCGTGGTAAAACGCCACGCCCACACAATGGGCGTGGTGTACTATACTCACCTGATACTGCACTTGAAGACTTCCGTGCACGCTGAACTCAACTAGATACCACAGACCACTTCGTCGGTGCGTTGTATTCTGCGACACTCTCTTTCCCACTTCGACGCTCTCAGAGTTCGTTTTTAGATACCTGGGCGTTCCCCTAACCTTCGCCGGATCGAGCTGGCAGCTTCAGTATTGGCAGATACCGCACATGTCAGATGGTACCTCTTGGGAGAACTACTCCATGTGGATCCGGAAGCTTACACTTCGACTACTGTCCATCCTCACTGTTGAAGTACACAAACAGAGCCATCAAGCTAGCTGTGACCAGTGTCGCGCGCGTGCGCTGGAATACTGTCTGCGTAGCTGTAGGCACACAACACTTGTCAAAATTTTCGTTGAAATAATTTCGCGAATGACCTGTAATTTGCGAAATTCGCGAAAATTTAGACCCGCGAAATTTAAGCGCTATACGGTATACAAAAATGAAGCAAACAAATGCAAAAATGAAGCAGTTTGTCTGTCAGGTTAAAACCGTCCTAAGGTATAGAGATGGGATAGCTGTGTTGTTGCAAGAACTTGGTCCAGTGCTGCATGCATGTATTGTAAAGCTTGATACATGCAGCGACTCTTTGTACAAGGTTATGGTAATATTCCAATGTTGCTTTCTTCTCTTAGATTTTCTCCCTGCTTCCTGTTGGAATTCAATAGATTCTGGGGTAAGTATGTAACTGAATGCAGGCCTGTAGGCAGGATTTCCAGTACAAGGGTTCAGTATGAGCACTGGCGAAGGCAGTGAACAGAGGCGCGTAGTGACGATCCAATCCGCGCGAAGCGTGGTTCATGGTCGTTATTCAGTTACCTGGATGGGCTCTCATAGCACCTTCACCGCTTTACACCGCACTACTGCTTCTTCTGGTTTACTTGCAATCCGTGACCGTCTCACTCACGAGGTGGAAAGGAAATGTAAGCCTGTAATAGCTATAGATAAGGTAAACAATCACGTGCTACTTACCTTTCATGTGATCTGCATGAGCTAGTGTGCGCGCTCGAGCGCTCGATTGAGCATGTTGTTCCATGACGTGAGTCTTTAATACTGCGATATGCGATGTCGTTTCAATTTCGTACCATGCATGCGATGGCTGCGACAGGTGCGCTGCAGAAACTCTGCTTTGTTCTGACAACGGTGTTTCTCTATGGCTAGTCGACAACTTACAAAGAGTTTGTGAAGCTAGGTCGTGCAGAATTTTATTTTGGCCTGCCCAGAAGGGGGGTTCGTGCGAACCCCCTCGAACCCCCCCTCCCTACGGGCCTGGAATGGATCTGTTAACTTTGAACAACAAACACTATACAAGAGGCTATTGCAGTCAGCAAAATATTAATCACGAGACTTCCTGTTTTCATCTCCACTGCAACTCTTCTCTATCAACTGTTCTAGATGGCTTTCTCCTTGTGCCATCATTTGTTGTTGTTATAGTTATTTCAGCTCATCATTTTGACATAAATGCGCTATTGTGTATCCACTTAAACTGGCATAGCATGCATGTAGATCTACTTGAGTGCATTTTGGTTTATGTGTATGTATGCAGTGGACTTTCGTCACAATGTTGGCGGACAGTAAACTGTTGTATGTACATAGATTTGCCAACAGACTACACTGGAATCCTGTACTTAGTCACCATGTAGTCTACTTAATTTCTCTGCATTGGCAGAATGGTGAAGACATCAGTGCATACATTTCCCCGGAAGATGCCACTGGAGACTTAATGATAGTTCCCCTTAAGATGGACAGGAAGGTTCTCCTCCGTGTCTCGAGAGGGATGGAGGAATGGAACCACGCCTTCACACGTCTGAAGGCCTCCTCTCTATACGGACTGATGCTGCAACTTGAAATCATCAAATCTAACCCAAAGGTAAGGAATAGTCTTCAAGCTAGCCTGCTTCAAAGATTGATGTACCTAAACTTTGCATTTCTTCCACAGAACTCTCCTCTGCTTGCATTTGTTACGGTGAATGGAGAGGATGTGGCAGATGTACAAGTAGGCATTTCAAGATATGTAGGACCATCTGTATCAGGTCTAACTACTGCTAATGCTGTTGCAGGTTACGGGAACATCTCGGATCGAACTTTGGACCCAGTCCACATCAGAAGGAGCTATCAGCATTGGGCTAGATCTGGTGAGCGGGTAAAAATTTCTTTGCCTATTCTTCTGTACAGGAACTATTGGGACATGCTTGTCAAACTTGAGTTATCTGGTACTCTCCTCATAGATGGCACTGTCTGACGTACCCAACTCTGAGCAACCCATTTTGCGGCTGAAATCACTTGAGATTTGTGAGAGACTACAACCAGGTACAAATTTAATAGTGTGAAAACCACAGTATCAATGTATGATGGAATTTAGTCTTCCTTTATCTGCAGTCATTCAATGGGGGGCTTCCTGTGTTGGAGTAAGCTCACTGCTCAACCCAGGCTCCCGGAAATGTGACACACACAAGTGTATAATCACGCTTACCAGTCTCACACCCAACCAGAGCTACACTGCGTCTCTGCCAGATGGCTGCATCCTGACACACAGTCTGTCCTCTAATAGAACCAATACCTACCATGTCCACGTTCTTAACCAGGTGTGCACTAATTGTTGAAACATAATGAAAATAGTAGCTTGATCTCGTTATTCTAGGTCTTGTTATTCCGAGAGGATTTATTGAGCTTATTCGTAGCAAGGACAACAGACTTTAATGAGCCCATACAATTCAGGTCTTGTTATGATATACATCTTCCTCACATGCAGCATTCCAGTGGTGAGCAGAGTTTAGCGGTGGTAGCTAGTGCTGAGGGTACAGTTGTGCTGCAGCTGCCACGAGAAGTGTCAATGGTAAATGAAGTGTATTATGTTTGGGTCACTGTATCATAGAGTCTATAGACTCTATATGTAGCTAAGCGGACACGCAATATATGATAATACGAAAACACTGTCATAGAAATATATTCTTCTCTTGCAGAAATTCCTACAAGACATAGTATTTTGTCCTGGTTTCTACACTGAGAGAACCGGTTCATTGGAAGGAGGGGATCACGTGCATCACGGTGAAGCTACATTAGCTCAACTTGAGGGGGTTGTTGTACAACAAGGAGACATCGCAATACAGAGTGATTCCAATGAAGGAGCATATGCATTCACGGTTGGGGTAAGCACAATTTGCAGTGTATCATGCTGCACAGTTATGAGTTAAAATGCAGATCTCTTTGCTTTATAGATTTATTCCGAGGGAACCACATGTGCAATTAAGTTTGAGGTCACTGGCACTGGAGTCCTACCCATTAGAGCTGAGGGAGCATTCCAATCTGACTACTGCACTTTGGACATTAAAGTTACGGCAAGTTTGCCTAAACACTTTCATCTTGGTGCTGAAAGCAGAGTTGCTTCTTGGAATGTGGGTCTACAGTACAGAGATCGGGATTTTGCTTGGCAAAACCTAGGTAGTATGGAACCAGTTGAGGTGAAAAATGGTGAGTCCATTCAGCGGGCGATCAATAATACCCCTCCAGGAGGCAGCATCCTCGTCCAGCTTGGAAATTATGCAGAGAATCTTTATATAAACAAGCCTATTCAAATTCATTCCAACTCAGCATCACATATCTTTGGCCAAATAATTGTGGATGCCTCAAACGTTACCCTGAAAGGATTCACCTTGTACCGTTTAGACCCTTCAAACTCTGCAGTAACAATCACTGCTCATTCTTCTGCAAGTTCTGTCCTAAATTGCAGGTTCGTTGGGATGCCAGAGATGAAGTCTCGTTCTCAAGGAGGATCAGCAGCGGCGGTTCACTGTACAGGCTGTTCAGAGCTAATCTTTGCGAACAATATTGTAGAAAACTGGAAGTGTGGATTACAGGTTGATGGAGAAGGCTCGATCACGGTCCAAAGTAACGTCTTTAGATCTTGCATAACTGCTCTAGAGATCGTGTCCACTTCAACAGCAAGGTTGATTAGAAACCTGTTTGTGAAGAATCTGGTGGCGATTCAAATCCTGCAACACGAGTCCATATTTTCTGCGCAGATCACTGCAGAGGGCAACGTGTTTGAAAACAGTCTGGCTGTGGTCACATCCAGTGATGGTGTCCATGAAGGAAACGTTAGTTTGGGTAGTCTGAATTACATTGTGGGTCCTAGCTTTGATGGTGAAACCGGACTGAAGCCCCTTCAGCATATTGACCGATCAACATTGCATAGCTACCCATCCCTGGTCAATCTTGAGATGCCCCAAAGACTCCATGTATCTGGAAGTTGTCAAAACACTACAGGTTCTACTACTGAGTACTGCGCAAGTCTCCATCCGCCAAGCTACGACCGCAAACACTGTGACTGTTCAAGTCTTCGAGTTTCGAGTAAGAATTTAATACTGGATAGACTGTGTAAGACTTGAGCGATTTGAGGAACTCACCTAGCCTCATTTCCAGGCCACGTTGCAGGGGAATGAGGCTCACCCCAAAAATGAAGGCACTTGATAGATGCATTTTTCCTTTCAGTTTCTGACATTACTTACTGGGTCAGTCATTTCTGTCGTTGTGGCACGTGGGGTTGCATAAATGGACTTGGGAAGAAACACTCTCACCTTGTAAGACCTCCATGAAGGCACAGTTCTTTAGTATTCGGCTTACTTTGAATTATGACATCATATATAGTGTCTGTGTGTTTGAAGCTGGAAAACCAGACAGACAGGCCCTAACTGCTTCATAGGCCTTAGCTATCTAAACGTATGTAATGTATAGCATTGACTTTTATCCCAGTGCATGAGAACATTCATTTTGCAAAACATGTTTCGACTACTGTTTGGCAGTCTTCATCAATGAAGACTGCCAAAAAATAGTTTGTTTTTGTCATCTGTTTTTCATCATGCATGTACTGGTAAACATTTACCCACAATGCAGAACTCCTTGCTGGCTCTCATGTTATCCACGTCCCAGAATCTGCTCAGCCAGGCCACTCTGTAGGCCTTCCTCTGGTAGCACTTGGCCCCGACAATGCTACCAGTGTGGTATTCTCAATCAGTGGTAAGCACAGCAGCATATTCGGGATTGGTAAGTATTCGGGTCAGTTGTTTGTGAAAAAGGCAGTGCTCGATTATGAAACAATTGTACAGTACAAAGTTCAAGTTGAAGCCAGGTTGAACAATTGCCCTCAGTGTTTATTCAGCTGGAATGTGTCCATCTTGGTAGATGATGTAATTGATGAACCACCGGTATTCAGTCACAGCGTCTACAATGCCACTCTCTTGCAATGGACTCCCAGGGGAGTGAAGTTTCTCCATACCGAGGTCCTTGATTTGGATCAGCATGACACTGTGTGGCTTACTGTTGCAGCCATAGAACCCTCTAACGCTAGTGACTTGTTTGCCATTGATCACACAACTCAGTCCTTAGTCACCGCAAGCCAGACAGTCGCAGGCAGGTATACACTGTTACTGACAGCCACTGACACAGCTGGTTTGAGCTCAGTAGCAGTAGTTCATGTTAGTGTGACTGAACCCTCTTCTATTGAACCAACATTAGAGTTAACCAGGGGATCTATTACAGTTGATGAAAACACTATTCCAAGAATACCTCTTGCTACTCTGACTGTACCAGTTTTACAAGGCTACAATTTCTGTACCATCAGTGAACCTTCTGATACTCTGTTCCATCTTGATGACACTTTCAGATTATGGCTGGTCACCGAGCTTGACTATGAGCAGCTTTCAAACTTGAACGTCAGCATTACTTGCACAGATTACAATGGGCAAATTGTAGCTTTGTACCTTTATAATGTCCTCGTCAACAATCTTAATGATAACAGTCCAGTGTTCATATCCAAGCGCTTCTCCATGAAAATACCAGAAAATTTGGAACCTAATATTGCAAAGGTACCAGTTGAGGTATTTGATGCTGATGGTAGTGAACTTGGCTACGCAGTGAAGTTGTTCTTTGATCCCCCAGAGAGTGACTTTGTTGTCCATTTTGACTCGATTTCCAACCTCCACTACATCACAAACTCCCACCCTCTTGACTTTGAAGCACACACATTCTACTCATTGAAATGCTGGGCTGAAGATGGAGGGGGACTCGCATCAGATGAACCAATGGTAGTTGATGTTACTGTATTGAACGTAAACGAACATGAGCCTGTTTTCCTGCAGCAGAACTATTCAGTATTTGTAACACAAAACCACACTGGTCCAATCTTTACAGTGGAGGCAAAGGACAATGACCATTCTGGTGAATCTGGTGTGATCACATACAAGCTTTATACACCACTTGGCTCTAATTCCCCACTAGTGCTAAACCCCCTCTCGGGAGTAGTAGATATCACTCACCAAACTGACTTCGATGCTCAGCCACACTTTTGTCCAGGCTACATCATCGCTAGTGACAAAGCTGGGAGATCCTCTCAACCTGCAGCGTTTGAAGTCAAACTTCTCCATCTGTCCAGGCCGAGTGTCAGCAGCAGTAGCAATGCAAGCCCTGTCACTGATCATGGTTTTATAGAGGCAAAGTACAGGTTTCGGGTCCCGGAAAATGTACCAATGGGAACAATCGTCGGCAAGGTAAGCTGTCATGGCTGCACCTCGTACTCCATTACCACACCTGGGGTACCATTCAGAGTTGATCTCATGACAGGAGAGATCTTTACTACCGATGAAATGGACTACGAAACTGACCCGTTGTACTACAACTTAACATTGGAAGCATCAGACTCCGATACCCAACAACAATACTTCACAGAAATTGCCATTGACTTACTGGATGCGAATGAGTATTTTCCATCCTTTGTCACTCCCAAGCCTTGCTATATGTTGAACCTCACCTCGGATACCTCTGTGGGTACTGACGTACTCGTGCTTTTAGCAAAGGACGAAGATTCTGGATCTCTGTATGGCGAAGTGGTTGAATATCGTCTCGTTGAGCCCGTTATTCAGGGTATCGAGCTCCCATTTGTGATCGAAGGAGGCCACTGGAAATATGGAGCAAGGCTGAGAGTCTCTGCACCTCTCAGTGCCAAACATTCAGAATGGATCAGATACGTCAAAGTTGTAGCTATTGATGGAGGTGGGTATGCATCAGAGCCATTGAGAATTGATGTGGATATCAGCTACCATTCCGAATATCTCAGTTCGCAGTTGGGATTGCAGCTGGAGCATGAACAGAGAGAAATTCGTCAGACTGCAGAGGAAGGGGCTCAGACTGAGTTTGCTATTCTACTTTCCTACCAAAACACTACTGTCTTGTTTGATGGAACTTTGCCTTCAAATTTGCAGCCACTTGTAGCAAGATTCCCGGAAAACAGCAACCCTGGAACTTTACAGGTGTTCATTTCACTGATTCCATACTTGAATGGATCAATTTCAGCTTCTAATCTGACAGCCTCAGCATGTCCTGACGATTTTCACCATCACCAGTTTATACTCAAGGAAATTGGTCTGCCTTTTCAGATACTGAAAAACAATGACACCTGCGAGCACATCCTGACAAATTCAGAAACACTTGACTATGAAAATTATACTGTTGTGTATTCACTAACTGTACTGGCAATGTATAGTGGTGAGCATTTATTGAAGCAGGCAAACATTAGGGTACACCTCGAGGATAGAAATGATAATCATCCCACTATTGCCTTTGAAAGTTACTCTGTTTCTTTCTCGGAGAATTATGTTGGAGTCATTTTCCAGGTTCAAGCAGCAGATGGTGATGGAAGTTTGCAGTTTAGTGAACTTTCATACGATCTACTTGGTGATTCCAGATTCAACATTTCGGCTGATGGCACAGTTAGAAATATCCAAGCATTTGACTACGAATATGAAGATCCCTGCTTCTATTTTAATGTTACTGCAACTGACTCTGTTGGTTTACAAGCAATCGCTACAGTCGAAGCCTGTCTTGTTGATGAAGATGATAACTGTCCGAAATTTGATGAGGACGTCTATCAGCTCTTAGTTGTGGAGAACACTCCTCAAGGAACCGGTATTCACAACTTCACTGTAAGAGACGATGATGGCAACATTGAATACAGCTCCACTGTGAGCTTCAGCTTTCAACCAGTAAACATCTCCCAGATTTTCTACATAAATGACAACAACTATGAACTTACAACCAGGAGACCACTTGATTTCGAGTCCGACTACAGCCCCTTCTCCTTTCTTGTCCTGGCAACTGATGCTGGAAACAACACATGTAGTGCAGAAGTGACTGTGACAGTTGTAAACCAGAAGGATATTGCTCCCATCTTCAGGCAGTCATTCCGTCAGGTTAGTATTCCCGAAGAAACCTATCCAATTCAGAGGCCAGGTCTTCCTGAAAATGTGGTTGTTTGTGTGTCGGCATCTGACCCAGAAGGAGATAACATAACATACCTATTCCCAGAACCTTCAGAGTACTTCAGTATTTCTGAGATGTGTATTGTTCTGACTAAGGCTCTCGATTTTGAGACACTAGACAGACACATTGTTGAGATTGCAGCAACAGATGGTGTACTGACTTCGGAGGAATCAACCTTCATTGCTGTCAATGTGATCAACCAGAACGAACTTGCACTGGCGATTCTGGATGAATTTTCAGTTAGCATCAAGGAAGCATTCTATACCACTTCATCCATCCTCAATCTCACCATCCCAGAACCAGCCCCCGGAACCAGGTATTCCTTTGAACTTGAGGAAACTAACAATTTCTTCTCCATAACTCTGACTGGAAGTGTGCACCTCACAACTGAACTTGACTATGAAACCCAGGAAACTCATACATTCACTGTAGCTCTGTCTGATGGTTCACAAGTAGCCACAACTCAAGTGGTTGTTAATGTTATTCCAGTCAATGAGCATGCTCCACAGTTTCAAGGTTCTCGGGTAGCAGAGGTAGATATAGACGAAAACGTGGCTCCAGGTGGATTGGAATTCACTCTAAATGTAGTTGATAATGACAAAGGCTCAGACGTCAGAGTGTTTTATGAGCTAGTCTATGTTGAAGATCATAATATTACCTACTTTGAGATTGTCCAGCCAGTAGAAGGCTCAACCACAGGAAGCCTTGTCAATAGCCGCCCATTCGATTACGAGTCTGACCCCAGATCCTTCGAACTGGAGATCTATGCAAACGATACTCTCCACTCTTCCTCAATTCCACTCTCCATCAACGTATTTGTGGAAGATGTGAATGACTTTGCTCCTGAGTTTCAACAAAACAATTACTCTTTCACATTCCGTGAAGATCAGGCTGAAGTGGAGTTTCAGATCCAGGCTATTGATCAGGATGGCACACTCTTATTCAACACAATTTCTTACAGCATTGAGAGCTTACAATCAGGTGGGACTGCTGTACCATTCTTCCTCGGGTCTAGTGGTATCATCCGCAACACAAGACGATTTGACCACGAAAGTGTACCAAATGAGTTCCAGTTCAGATACATTGCTCAGGATGATTATGGTCTCTCTGCATCCACCCTCGTAACAGTCTCGATTGAAGATGCTAATGAATTCTTTCCCGTGTTTGATAGGGGACTGTATGATATTACCATTCCAGAAAGTGTTGGAGTGGGGACAGAGATTGTCCGAGTGAGAGCAACTGACAGGGATGGTGGACATTTGTACGGTGAGGTCACGTATACAATGCAGTCTAGTGGAACATCTCTGAGTGAACTGCCATTCACAGTCAACAGCACCACGGGAGTGATCACCCTGACCTCTCAGGTGGACTTTGATATTGGACAGGAGGGTGGAGACTTTTTCGTGAGAGCAACTGATGGTGGAGGCCGCTCCTCAGAAACCAGGGTCTTTGTTACAGTCGAGGACGTGAATGACAACCCTCCATGTCCGCTTGTCAGGAGGTTCACAGCTGCTCTGGTCGAGAATAGACCCAGACAGGACCCTCTACGGAGAATACAGACCATTGATGTAGACTACTATGCTCGCAATCCTCCAGTCATTTTCTACATGATGCCTCCATATGAAGAATTCAGGATTGACCGGTTTGGCAGGCTATTTGTCACCAGATTGCTGGATCACGAGAAGCAAGCAACATACAATTTTGTCGTCATAGCCTCTGATGGCATAAGGAACTGTAGCCAGCATACGGTTATTACCTTGATTGTGTACAACATTGATGACAACCGTCCAGAGTTCCTTTCACAAACCTATAACCACAGCCTATCAGAGAACATTGCACCGAGAATTCTCTTCAACATTTCTGCAGTTGATGCAGATCCGCCAGATGTGATAAGAGGTTATCGCCTCTCGTCTAGAGATCGAGACTTTCCCTTTTCAGTTTCTCGAACAGGAGAGGTGGCAAGCACAAGAGTGTTGGATGCAGACGACCCAAACCAACCAATAGTGTACACGTTTGAAGCTTTGGCTTTCAACCAGTATGGGCAGAACACTGATCCACCAGCTCAAGTCAAAATCATTATCAATGACGTGAATGATAATGTTCCTCGATTTGACCAGGAAGTATACTCCGTAACGCTTTTTGAAAACCATCCTCCAGGTCCGAATCCATTTCTCATTCTACGTGCAGTAGACCGAGATAGAAGTTCTGAATTTAGTACTGTCAGCTACACATTGGTTGCAATGGATGAATCTCTGCCTTTGCTATTTGCTATAGATAGTGAGACTGGAGCAGTGACTCTCAACTCCTCTTTGGACTATGAGACTGCAGACCAGATAAGATTCTCTTTCAACGTCACTGCTTTTGATGGCTTTTTCGAGTCTGTAGCTGAAGTGCAGATACTTCTAGGAGATGTGAACGAATTCCCTCCAGCGTTTCCAGAACTGTCTTACAATCTGACAGTGCCACTTGATGTTCCTCTGTACACAGTGTTGTTTGGCTTCACTGCTGAAGATGGTGACCAAGGTTCTGAATTTGGTATCATAACAAGGTATGAGCTGGTCCGAGACAGCCAGCCCGTTCTCGGTCCCTTTCCCTTCAAGCTTGACAGCAATGGCAGTTTGTACACTGTGGTCAATGCAACAGACATGCAAGATGTTCAGTACACATTCCAGGTCATAGCCTACGATCAGGGAAACTTTAGCTCCAATCCTGTTAATGTCTCCGTCACTTTTGAAGATAACGACATCCATTTTTCAAATGTGGATCACTGTGTCCAGCTTTCTGAGAATTTCCTACCCCAAGAACCAATCCTTGATCTGACCTCCTTTGAATCCAGAGGAAGTGGTCTGTATGTATACACCCTCCAAGAGGAGGACCCATTATCACCTGTAATTCTGAACGGTACCAAACTTTTCCTGATACAAGAGCTGAATTTTGAAGACCAACAGCACCACTTTGTCAGTGTGGTGGCCACCAATCGGCTTGGTACAGAGATAGTCATTGCAGTCACAGTATGCACCCTGAATGTGAATGACAATCCCACGGAATTTGTGAAGACTTACCAGTCTCTTGTTCTGACAGACATCAATGGAGTGGGTTCCCAACTGCAAATCCCTGTCTTTGATCTGGACGTAGACTACAGTGATACATCAGGGGATGGAGACCACACAGAGGGTGCTGGCTGCTGCAGTTCTGATGACTTCACCTACCCTGAAATTGAGTTTATCTTCAACAGCCCAACTGCTCCCTTTGCTTTTGACTTTAATCAAACCTCTGGCATTGCCACTCTGCGAAACACGGTACCTGCGTTGGAGATGTCTTCATGTGGTTACCTCTTGCGGGTCACAATCTCAGACTCTGATGGTCTTGTATCCGAGATCTCACTCACTTTGGATATTGAAGTGAAGTGGCAACCTCAGGGCACTCCTGTTTTCAACCAGACATCTTACGCATTTACTGTTCTTGAGAACTCTCTCTATCAGTTTCCATTAGCTGCAAACCATGTTGAAGAGCTTAATGCATGTCTCGATCCATCCATCTCTGCAATGAACTACAGTATTGAAGCATCACTGCCAGTTCTGCCCTTCATAATCAGTGAGAACGGGACCATTTCAAATCCTCAGCCACTGGACCTTGAGAGTTCACTTGCAGTTTACACATTGAACATCACCGCTACCAACCAAGCTGGTAATTCAGCAACTGTTGAAGCCGTGATCCAGCTCATTGATGTGAATGAATTCTGTCCCCAGTTTGAGTCAGATCGCATTGAACTTAACATTTCAGAGGAGATATCTGTTGGAGAGATAATCATACCAGAACTAGCTAGAGATAGCGACGGAAGTGTGAAATACAGCCAGATACACTATGTTCTGAATGCACCACCTCAAGCATTCATCCCCTTTGGTATTTCTCCCACTGGATCTCTACACGTAATTGATGCGCTGGATTATGAAAGTGGATTGAGTGAGTTCACATTTGAGGTTGTGGCCTTTGATAGAAGTCTGAATGACACGGAAGTCTTGGGAGTCCAGTGCAATCTCTCTGCGAGTACCATTCACATTGAACTACTAGATGTGAACGATGAATCTCCGTACTTCCGACAACTCCGGTACACCTTCTCTGTCGATGAGAACACAACTGTAGGCTCTAGTATTGGCCAGATTCGTTTTGAAGACCCTGACAGCACTGGTAATGTATTCTCTTTTGAACTCAATCCATCTGATGTACCATTCCAAGTAGACAGCGAGGGAAATATTCTTCTGATTGAAGAACTTGATTTTGAATCACAAAGTAGGTACAGAGTTACTACCTCACTCTCAGATGGAAGATACAGTGCTCCGCAAGTTGCAAATATCACATTACATGTTGTCAATGTGAATGAATTCCCACCGACATTCACCCAAGAGTATTCAGCTACTCTCCTGGAGAACTCCATACCATCGGAAGGTATCGTTACAATCTCTGCTAGAGATAGGGACGAAGGGAGACTTGGGCAGATCATCAGATATGCGCTGACAGGGCCATACAGCAACCTCTTTGATATCACCACTAGTGGTGTGATTACAAATCACCAAGAGTTTGATTTTGAGACTGATGCACTCCGGTATGACATCATGGTAACTGCCACTGATGGAGGGGGCAAACATTCCTCGACTTTGGTTCACATAGACTTGATTGATGCCAATGACCACGCCCCTGTGTTTGACAGGGTAGAACACTCTGTTAACATCTCAGAATCTGCTACACATCAGCAGGTACGCCTACTCACAGTCCATGCCACTGACAGCGATGGCTCTGTTGCTCTCAACGAGGTGATATACTCCATCCCAGAACAGCCATGTTCTTCTCTCTTCATGATTGATCCACAGGTTGGCAGCATTAAGGTTGTACAAGTGATTGACTTTGAGACTGGCCCCACAGAATGTCAGCTTACTGTGTACGCCACTGACCCACTGGGACTTAACAGCAGTTCCACAGTTTACGTGCAGTTCACAGACTCCAATGAATTCCGACCAGCTATTGTGTCGGAATTGGGGCACATTAACATTTCTGTCCATGAAGCACTGACTTTGAATGCAACAGCATTTCAATTCAAAGCTGTTGACGGTGATGGCAGTTCCTTGTATGGGGCTGTGACCAACTTCAGCTTGGTGTCATCTTTACCTTACATTCCATTTACGGTTTCATCTTCCGGTGAGCTGCGAGTGATCCAGAGGTTGCGTAGGGGTGAAGTCTATAGTTTTGAGATCTTTGCAGTTGATGGTGGAGGGCTGGAGTCAGAAGGAGTCCGTGTTACAGTGAACGTCACACATGCTAACTACTACCCACCTGAAATCATAACTCCTGATGTGAATGTTGAATTGGAAGAAAATTATCTCCCAGCGAAACCTATTTTGGTATTGAATGCAACTGATGAGGATGGAGACAAAGTCTTCTACCAGGTAACCTCTGGACCAGAGGAGCTGCTCAGGGTTAACCGTTCTCATGGTAACCAAGCAAACGTTTGGTTGAGCAATCCCTTCGACTTTGAAGTAGCAGAAGCCTACAGGTTTGAGATCACTGCCTTCGATGGATTCCACAGGTCAACTCCGACTGTGTTGGCCATTAGAGTGCTGCCAGTGAATGAATACAGACCAGTGTTTACTGAGACGTTCACGGAAGTGGAAATTTATGAAAACCAACCACCTTTCTCATACCGGATTCCCATTGCTGCATTTGATTTTGACAAAGGTGGTGATACTGTGAATGCAAGTGCTGCTCATGGTTCCATTGTGCAGTTCTTCCTTGTGCAAACCAGTAGCACATTCTTCACTGTTGTGAACCACACAGAGGATGGTAGTGCAGTGGTCACAAACAACCAGATCATTGACTATGAATCGATATACGGGCTGCTGAATGTTACGGTACAAGCAAGAGATGGGGGTGGGCTCACTGCTACTCAGCCTTTGACCATTGCATTTAACCTTCTGGATACCAATGATAATACCCCACAGTTTGATTCAACCAGCTATCAGGCAGACATTCCAGAGAATCAAGCTGGACCTGTTTTACAGGTTTTCGCAATTGACAGAGACAGTTCCAATCTGTATAGCATGCTGTCTTATGAGTTATCTGCCACATCACTTTTCTTTGTTGATCAGAATGGTTTTATACACCTCAGACGACCTCTCGACTATGAAAGTGATTCTGTGGAATACTCATTTGTTGCAATCGCTGAAGACTTTGATGGCCAAACTGACTCTGTCTCTGTGACAGTAAATCTTCTGGATCAGAACGAATTTTCTCCTGAGTTCAACAGTGACAATATTACCATCTTTGTCCCCGAGGATATGGCCCCCAACTCCAAATTCTTCACTTTGAATGTTACTGATGGTGATGGGAGCGACGACTTTGGCACAGTTGCCAACTTCAGAGCAGACAGTCTCCCGGATACGTTTATCCTTGATGTAACTTCTGGGGATCTGTTCTTGGGAAGTACTCCTCTGGATTTTGAAACTCAGCTACACATGTATCAATTTCGCGTTGAAGCTATGGATAAAGGTGGGCTATCATCAACTGCAACATTGACTGTATACATAACAGACGTGAATGAATTTCCACCCGAGTTCCAACCATCCACTTACACCGTCTCCATCACAGAAAACGTTCGACCAGAAATGCTCAACACTTCACTGGTACAAATCTACACTGTGGACAGAGATAGTACCAGCTCTAGACCAACATTTGTACTCACTGGGGGAAATGGGTTCTTTAGGATTGATGCAGATGGCAGTATAGTTCTAACTGCTCCCTTAGACTACGAAGAGACATCCTCTTATGAACTTCTAGTTAATGCCACTGAGGGTGAACTAACTTCTCTGCAACCAGCAGTAGTTACAGTGAGTGTAGTGAACCAGAATGACAACCCACCGCACTTTGAGGTAACAGAGTACACCGTCTGTGTTGTTGAAGACAACACACCCACCTCTCCCATTATTCAGCTGGCAGTGGAAGACCCAGACACGAACCTCGATCCCCTGTTGTTTCAGCTGTTCCCCTCAAACATGTCAGGTTTTACCATCAACTCCGATGGTGAAGTTTTTCTGTCATCGCCACTCGACTATGAGACTATACAATCACTCAACTTGCAGGTTTCTGTCACTGATGGATATTTCGAGTCTCAAGCAAATGCAAGCATTACACTCTTTGTCATTGGAGTGAACGACATATCCCCTTCCTTCCAGCAGTTAGAATATGAGCTCTCTGTGAATGAAAATTTACCACCTGGCACAAGAATTGACTTTGATCAGCCCCTCTCTGCAACAGACGGAGACCGAAGCAACCTCCACATCAACCAGTGTGTTCCGAGGTTCTTATCTCCCACAGTTCTTGATAGTGAAGTGCTTTTGCCCCTCCAGTCCCAGCGATTGTCCTACTGGATTCTTGAGAGAAACTCACCCTTCAACATCCAAATTGATAACTCCACTGGATTGTTGTATCTTGAGGCTGTAAAGTCTCTGGACTATGAAACTGAGAGACATGAGTACCTTTTCAGCATTGTTGCATCTGATGGTGAGCTTGAGAGTCTGACTCATGCTAAAGTAAGCGTCAACCTGGTCAATATTGATGACAATGCCCCAGTATTCAACCAGCAATTCTACCAGTGGAGAATCTTTGAGAACACTGAGTTTTCAGCTGAAGTGATGGCTACTGATATGGATAGACTTGATGATACTGTCTACTCCATTACACAGTCTGCTCCTGATATTACCCTTGAGATTGATGCCAACGGTACCATCTTTATTGCAGGACCATTAGACTTCGAACAACACCCGAATGGTATCCACTTTGTAATCCAAGCTAGTGATTCCAGCAGCCATTCTTCTGTCGTCAATGCAACACTCCTGCTGTCAGATGTCAATGACAACCGTCCAATCTTTGAACAAAGTACATATGAGGCATCCATTCCTGAGAGCTTTGAGATCGGAGGGGAAGTTCTTACTGCCACAGCTGTTGATTTGGACGGATCTAGTGAATACAGTACAATTTCAAAATACATGATAGTGGGCCTCAACCAATCACAACTTAGAGTCTTACCCTTTTCAATCAACAGTGGCGGATCAGTTGTCTTATCTGTCCCACTGGACTATGAAGAAGGTCCCTCCAGCTTTGCGTTTTACATCCAGGCTTGGGATGGTGGCAACCTTAGCTCCATAGCTGTGCCTGTGACTATTAACGTCACAAATGTACCCGACATCACTCCATGCCCAACAGAGCTGGGGTACCACATCAGAGTAGCTGAGAATGAAGTCCCACTGCAACCTTTACTGTCCATCGAGACCAACCCCATTGACCACCTTAGTCCACTGACATACAGACTAACACCACTAATGCCTCAGTTTGAAGTCAGAGAAGGGGGAAAGTTGTTCCTTCTCCAACCTTTGGATTTTGAATTCAAATCAATCTTGAAATTCAATTTGACAGTATCCAGCAGTGCTTTGTCCTGTTCCGTTCCATTTGTTATAACCGTTTCAGTCCAGAACAGACCCGACAGTATTCCCAAATTCTCCCAAGAGACATTTGAAGTTTCAGTGACTGAGAACGCAATCCCAGGTGACTTACTTGTCTTGAACACTACCGATGAAAACGATAGGCCATTTTTCTCAGTACTGCTGTATGAAATTGATCCACTGTACGTACCATTTAGAGTTTCAGGAGGCTTCTTACAGAATACCATTCCTCTTGATGCAGAAGTCAATCTTACCTATGTGTTTCAAGTGTGGGCAAGTGATATTGGGGGACTGAAATCTCAACCGGCAACAGTGATCGTATCCGTCCTGGATGAAAATGATCACATTCCCACTTTCTCGGATCTCATCTATGATGCTGAAGTGCAGGAAAATGGAGACACTGGAGTGCTACTTCTCACTGTATCAGCCACTGATGAGGATGTAGGCCACTTGTATAGCTCAATCAGATACGATATCATTGGAACCCAAGAACTCTTCACTATTAATTCAACTACTGGAGAGCTATTTACGAATGGTAGTCTGGATTTTGAGAAGCTCAGAGAGCATAATTTCCGTGTGATGGTAGTGGATGGAGGGGGATTGAACTCGACAGCTGGTGTTCGTATCGTTGTCAAGGACATGAATGAATTCCCACCTGAGTTTGATGCATCTGCTTACACTGCAAGTGTGGAGGAAGACACTCTACCGAATACCACCATTCTGGAGCTCAGCACGTTTGTCACCGATAGAGATGGTGGCTCAGTGTTTGGCCAAGTTGCGGAGTACACCCTCCTACAAACTGACCTTGACTCTGACCTACCATTTCCCTTCGATATCACATCATCAGGTGCAGTAATAACTGCAAACCGTACACTAAACTTTGACACAGATGAGCGAAAATATTCACTCCAAATCCAGGCCCAAGATGGTGGTGGAATTAGATCCGAAATTGTGAATGTTTCCATCACTGTTGTGAACATCAACAACCGTGAGCCAAAACTCCAAAAGAGAATAATCACCATCAATGTGTCCGAGGACACCGAAATCCATTCCTTGATTGCAATGTTTTCAGACTACGTAGTGGACACCGACAATAGCACCATACCACTAGAATATTTCTTTCTGGAAGGAAACTCAATCTCAGGATTCTTCCTTGCAATAAATGGGTCCCTCTATCTTAATGAGTACCTCCAGCATGAAGTACAGTCCAGCTACCAGGTGCACCTGGTTGTTTGGGATGGAAGGTTCTACTCTAATGTGAGCAGAATCAGAATTGAGGTCACAAAGGTGAATAAACACCGACCAGTTTTTGACCAAACTTACTACAATGTCACTATCTCCGAAAACTCACCTCCTGGTTCCATAAACATGACCATCAGAGCAACAGATGCAGACTCGCTCAATTCTCAAGATGAAGGAACTGTATCTTACCACTTCACTCTTGCCCCAGTTGAGGACAACCCCTTCAGACTCACAACTCACTCTGAGACTGGTGTCAGCATTCTAACCAACACTCAGCCTCTTGACTTTGAGCAAGGCTGTTTTTACCAGCTAGCTGTGTCTGCAACAGATGGGGGTGGACTAGAAGCAATTCAACCTGCACAAATTGAAGTATACGTTCAAGACCTGAATGAACATCCTCCAGTGTTTGGAAGAGAAACTTACACAGTAGAGTTGCTTGAGAACCAGCTTCTCAGGGAATTGATAGCCGCAGCTGATCCGGACAGAGAAGGTGTGTGCGGTGATGTGAATGAGACTCCTCTTGTATATGCCCTAGAGCTACCAGACCCTGTCAATGAGAATGACTTTCCAATTTCGATCAACCAATTGGGATTCCTGCAAAGTAACAGTTCATTTGACTTTGAAACTGATCTGCAATCCTACGCTTTCAATGTTAGTGTGAAAGATGGCACCTACATAGCCATCCTTCCATTGACTCTCACGCTAGTGGACGTCAATGAGTTTAGCCCAGTTCTCTCCACAGTGAACTACTCAATCAACATCACCGAAAGCACTTCTATTGGGTCACATGTGCTCACACTTTCAGCGACAGACCAAGATGGGGGTAGCGTTTTTGGAAGAATTACTGACTACCAGATAGTATCATCAAGTCATGATCCTTTGCCATTCTCAGTCAACTCTACTGGAGATATTGAACTCATTGCCTCAGTTGACTACGAAAGCTCGGTTAGAAGTTACCAGTTGTCTGTAACTGCTACAGATGGTGGAAGCAGGCAAGCTGAAGTGCCAGCTGCAGTTCATATCAGAATCGAGAATGTCAATGACCTTGCTCCAGCCTTTTCTGTGACTGAATACAACTTCTCCGTCACTGAAATCCACATTGAGGCATCTGAAGTGTTCAGGCCCTTATTCGTGGGCCAGGTATATGCACAAGATGTAGATGCTATTCAGGAGCCACTCACATATACTGTAGTCCCAGCAGAGACTCCGTTTATTGTGAATACTGCGGGCTTTCTCTACATGATTGAACCACCAGACTTTGAAGGACAGATGAGATTTGAACTCTTTGTTTTTGCCTCCGATGGACTCCTTCAAACTAGTGAACCAGCTGAAGTAATAGTTTTGGTGCAAAATATCAACGACCATACACCAGAATTGAATGAAACCTTTCAAGTGTCCCTGCCTGAAAATACCATCCAACAGCCCGGATGGTTTCAGCTAGTAGCTGTGGACAGTGATGAAGGTGTGTATGGAAGTGTTACATACAGACTGATAGGTGCTGATGGGCTGTTTGAAGTCGATGAAAATGGATACATCACCAACCTGCGAGAGTTTGATTACGAACTGGGAGAGAGACTATTTGTGTTTGTTGCTGAAGCAGCAGATTCCGGGGGATTGAAAACCTCTTCAACCATCACAGTTACTGTCACAGATGCAAACGAATTTTCACCTCACTTTGAACAAAGTGTGTACAATATCTCAGTGGCTGAAAACCTTACTGGTCCCATTTTGTCCATAACAGCTAAAGACAATGACACTGGTGCTCTGTATGGAATTGTGTCTTACAGGATGGAAGGCAATGACACACATTTTTCAGTTGATCCCACAACAGGTGAGATTTTGATTTTGGCTGCACTGGATTACGAAACCACTGGCCCAGGTCCTCATGATTTGATCGTATCAGCCAGAGATGGCGGTGGATTGGAGAGCAGTGTGCCCATTTCAGTATACTTATCTGACATCAACGAATTTTCTCCCATCTTTTCTGACAACTCCTACTCCCTCTGCATCAGTAAATCTACACCTGTACTTACCACTGTCTTAGTAGTTGAGGCAAGCGATTCTGATGGTAGCCAGCGTTATGGAGAGGTTGTAAGCTATCAGCTCTTGCATTCTTTGCTCACACAACCCCCTTTTCAAATCACCAACAATGGTGCACTCCTTCTTGCTGACAACTTAACTGATGTATCTGCAGCTACTTACAGATTCGAGGTGACTGCCACTGATGGTGGGGGGCGTAGCTCCCAGCCCGTGCCTGTGTCCATCTGTATATCAGACAGCAACGTGCGGCCTCCCTATTTTACCCAGTCAAGGTATGAAGCAGTGGTAGCTGAAGGTACACTTCCTGTTAGTCCTCTCGCATACTTATCGGCAGCAGATGATGATACCAATGTAACCGAGGCAGGGATTGAGTTTGCCATCCTTACGTATCAAGACAAGTTTGAAGTGGATGGAAATGGCTGGGTTACTCTGATAGCTCCCCTGGACTTTGAACAGCATGAAGAAGTGATCGTTGAAGTGGCAGCTTTTGACGGAGTATTTTATTCTGCAGAAAATGCCTCTATTCATGTGTCAGTGTTTCCTGTAAATGAGCACCAACCTCAGTTTTCAGAAACCATCTATGAAGCCTACATTACTGAAAACACTCTGCAAGGTACGCTGCAGCTTGAAATCAGTGCAACGGATCAGGATAGCAACCCTCCAAATGTGCTGCTAGCACAGCTAGGAAGACACGGAGAAGTTGTAAACATTACATTTCATGGCGGTCAGACGGAACCATTTCAGATTAGCTTTGATCAGGAATCAGAAACGGCAATAATCACAAATTCAAGACTGTTTGATTCCGAGAGTGGAGACTTGCAATTCAATTTCACCTTGGTAGCTAAAGATGGAGCCTCCCAGATTTCCAATCCCGTCCGAGCTACAGTGCATGTCATTGACACAAATGATGTGAGTCCATCCTTCCGGCAACCGACGTACGAGTTCAGCCTTACGGAAAATTCTGATGGTCACCAATTTATTGTATCAGCTGTGGACAATGATATCAGCTTCCAGTACAGCCAGGTTGAGTATAGGATTCTCAATCCATTTTTGCCCATCACCATCCACCAGAATGGATCTGTGGAGATTCTTCAGCCTTATAACTTTGAACCAGGTCCCAGAGATGTAAGATTCACAGTTGTAGCCATCGATAGTGGAGGTTTTAGTGACGCTGCAGATGTCCATATCACCATTGCCGACGTGAACGAGTTCTCCCCACAATTCCAGCCACTCCCATCCAGCATTGATATAGTGGAAAATACACCAGTAGGAACAATACTCATGAGTGTGACTGCATCGGACCAAGATGGAGGTAGTTTTGGGAATCTGCAGCTTCCAACCCTCTCAGGTGGAGAAGCGATACTTGAGATTTTGCAGAATGGCAGCCTAAGAACAGTAGCCCCCATAGACTACGAGAGCCTAGATCAGAAGAACTTTACCATCACCATTAAAGTTTGTGATAGTGGTGACAGCTGCACGTCACATGAAATTGATGTCCGAGTTCTTGATCAGAATGAGTTCCCTCCATTCTTTGACCCAGCAGAATATTCTGTTTCTATTGAAGAGAATAAACTCCCCTCTGCTCAACCTAACCATCCTAAGAATGCTCTGCTGAAACTCTCTGTAAGAGACAGAGATACCTCTACATCCAACTACACCTATGTCATTTTGAGTTCGACATCATCTGAGTCCTTTTCAGTAGACAATGATGGATTTATCCTTCTGTCAAAGCCACTAGATTATGAGAAGTCTTCCATACAAGCAATTACAATCCAGGCGTCAGACAGGAATTTCACAACCACCCAACCTGCTTCAGTAACCATCAATGTAGTCAATGCCAATGACAACCCTCCTACCATAGTCCCCTCTCGTGCCCCTTTGCAAGTGTTTGAGAACACCGTTCCAGAATATCCAATCTACATCTTCCTCACCGATGATGCCGACGCCTCACTCACTCCAGTCACTCTCCATATTGTGAACACTTCAGAGGAGTCACCATTTTCTCTCAGCCAGGATGGGATGCTCTACCTTACCAGGGCTCTAGACTATGAGACGGTGCAGCAGTTGAATCTCACAGTGGTTGCAAAAGATGGAAAATTTCAGTCAGACCCTGTGGCTCTGTCCATCGAGGTTATCGGAGTGAACGACAATGTACCTGAATTCACTGAGTTCAACGTTTCGGCCACTTTGCGTGAAAACCAACCTCGTGGTAGTCTGCAGCTTGTAGTCAGAGCTGAAGATGCTGACTTAGCCTATCCTCTAGATGCTCTTCCAGTTGAGAAGATTTCCCAGTATGAGATAATCACTGAAGGAACGAACTTACCTTTCTCTATCAGTTTCAATAGTACGACAGGGGAAGGTATAATCACCAATGATATTGCCTTTGACTATGAAGCAGTGACTCATATCTATAGGTTCAAGGTGAAGGCACTAGACAGTGAAGGCTTGGAATCTGAAACACCTCTGCAAGTTGAAATTCAAATTGTCGACACAAATGACTTTCCTCCCACCTTCAGTGCTGCCATGTACAATGCTAGCCTTCCTGAAAACTCTTTAGAGCTCAACTTGACTGTAGCAGCTATTGACAGAGATGGGAGCACACAGTACAGCATGCTCAACTACTCCATATCTCCACAAGAGTTCAACAGAAATTTCTCCATCAATGAAGAAGGTGAAATTAGTGTTTTGCAGCCACTTGACTTTGAGACTGGTACACATGGTGTCCATTTCATGGTGATAGCAGAAGACAATGGAGGATTATCTGCAGTAGTGAGTGTACACATTCAAATTGAAGACCAAAATGATCACAAGCCAGAATTCGAACAGGCTACCTACTCAATCGTCATTCCTGAAGACACAGAGGTCTCCTCAACTGTGCTTGAAGTGTCAGCTAGAGATGGTGATGCCAGCGTCCAACACGGAACCATTGATGGGTATACCATCAGAGAAACTGCAAATTACAGCCAATTCCCTTTCACAGTTGATCCCGAGACTGGAAAGATCACACTGATTGCACCCCTTGATTTTGAAACCAACCAGACAACAGTCTACCACTTTACAGTTGTTGCAACCGATACTGGAGCTCCTCAGCCACAAACTGGTGAGGCCTCAATCACTATAGCAGTTGGGAATATAAATGACAACCCACCCTGTCCTCAAGAAGTGACCCTCAATACCTCAACACCTGAAAACACTGTCCCAAGCCACCCACTTGTAACTGTGGAAGCTTTGGATGTTGACAACACGTCACAGTCCATATTTGAGTATGTCCTAGTAGGAGATGGTGCAACAGAATTCACTGTATCTTCAAGTGGAGCTCTCTTTCTTCACCAAGCACAGGACCGGGAAGCTGTTTCCAGGCTACGAGTAGGAGTACAGGTTTCAGATGGCATAAATGTGTGTCCATACCAAGCAACTGTCACAGTCATGATAGAAGATCTGAATGACCACCCTCCCATCATCTCCCCTCCATCTCTTGATGTCTCTATCCAGGAAAACAATCCGGAGCTACATGTTGCAAATCTAACAGCTGTGGACGCTGATGCTTCACTAGCCTTTTCCACTGTTGTCAGGTTCTCCCTTCAAACCATCAGCCCAGGAGTTCCATTGCCATTTATGGTCACCTCCGAAGGAGAGATTAGATCCACGAGGCCACTGGATGCTGAAACAGATCCACAGACGTTTGAGTTTCAGGTGTATGCATTCGATAGTTTTGGACTTAAGTCATTGCCAGCTAATATCACAGTTTATACAGGAAATCAAAACGACCACCAACCTGAGTTTTCACAAAGCCAATACTATGCTACAATCAGTGAAGACACTCCTCAAAACACAACAATTATTCAGGTTTCAGCCTTGGACAGAGACATTGGTGTTTATGGAATGATCTCGTATGCACTAACAACTGGGGATTTCCCATTCATTATTGATGCCTCTAATGGAAACATCATTTCATCCAGGGAATTTGATTTTGAGATTGAGGAGATGACTGTGTTTTCTTTTGGTGTAGTAACCACCGATGGAGGAGGCCTTGTAGCCACTGCGAATGTTACCATAGAGATTGGAGACGTGGATGAATTTGCTCCAGAAATTGATCAAGAAAGATACAGTACGTGCATCAGAGAAGGGACACCACTGCAACATGTTGTGCTCACAGTCACGGCAACAGATGGGGACAATTCTGGAGATAACATTCGATTTGAAATGCTTCCTTCTGCAAGGTGGAGTCCCAGCCAAATCCCATTTGAAATTCTCACAAACGGGACAGTACTCACAGCCAACTTTCTCTCTGATTACGAAACCAACCCACCTAGTTACAACTTCTCTGTGATTGCTATAGACTCTGGAGGGAGAACGTCTGAGCCAGCAGCTGTTGAGATATGCATTATCAATGTTAATGACAATCCACCATCCTTCCAGCCCAGCAGACTCGAGTTTGCCATCCCTGAAAACACTGTTCAGTTGATCACCACTCTTGCAGCCACTGATGCTGATGAAATCTCCGTTGGATTGACCTACTCTCTTGTAACTGAGGTGGAGAGCTTCAGGTTGTTCCGGAACGGTACCCTATATCTTGAGGAACCCCTCAATTATGAGCAACAATCCATGTATCGCTTGCAAGCCATAGCAAATGACTCTGAGCACATTTCAAGTGAGCTCGAAATAGCCATATCTGTTTTAAATGTGAATGACCACCCACCAGTGTTTATTCAGGTCTCATACAGTGTGGAGTTGCTGGAGGATGAGGCTGTGGGCACTGTGCTTGCTACAATCCAGGCAACGGATAGGGATGCTGAAAGTCTAGACGGTGGTGTTGCAACTCGCCCTCCTTTGTTTGCATTGGTGACAAGATACCAAATTCTTGAGGATGGTGTCCCGTTTGAGGTTAGGCTCAATCCAGAAACAAATGCAGGTGTTCTTGTTAACACTCGTTCACTTGATTTTGAATCAGACGACTGCTCCTATAGCCTCACCATTGTGGCTTTTGATGGAGGGAACATGTCGTCTTTGATCCCAGCAAGGGTTCGCATTGAGCTGAAGAATCTCAATGACAACCCATTCTACTTCTCAAATGACACTTACCACTTCACACTACAGGAAAATTTTGCCGGTGAAATTGGCTCTGTAAGCATCATTGATGATGACTTCCTGTCCAGTAAAGGCTGTCCCAGTAGCCACTCTTCAATGCTTACGAACATTACCTTCACTGTGTTTGGTCAAAGTGGCGATGGTAGTGCATTCAAAATAGATAGCAATGGCTTGATCTCCAATCTGCAAGCATTTGATTATGAATCTTCTAACCGTGAAATCGTCTTGCTAGTGTCAGCTGGTGACAGCTTTTTCAGCTCAGTTGCCACCGTGGTGGTCGTGCTCGTAGATGAGAACGAATTCTGTCCGGAAACTGATGACAATGCAATCTCCATTTCCATACCAGAGACGACAGAACTTGGGTCAGAAGTGTACAGATTTCAAGCGAGTGATGCGGATGGTAGTCAGGACAGCAGCTCCATTACGTATGAGTTGGTGAATCCCTCCTCTGAGTTACCATTTGCTGTGAATAGCACAGGAACGTTGGAAGTAGCTGGCCCTCTGGACTATGAACAAAACCAAACATTGTACACCTTCTCGATTATGATACGTGAAAGCTTATCCGATGTACCAGAAGGAACGGATGGGATCACATGTGAGGGAATGGTAGTAGCAGTGCAGGTGCAAATAACAAATGAGAATGATGAAGTCCCCTACTTCACTGTGAAGGAATACAGCTTTATTGCTGCCGAGTCCCTACAGCCTCTCTCCATTGTGGGACAGATCACTAGCTTTGATCCAGACTCTACCGATAGCGCACCTCTGGGTCACCAATTCATCATTGAGCCTGATGATTCTCCCTTCATTATTGGGTCTGCCGGAGAGGTTATCCTGATCAGGTCACTTGATTTTGAAAGGAAACAAAAGTATTCCATTAGTGTGTATGCATTTGATGGCGTCCACACCTCTGAAGAACCAGCTAACATCACCATCTTTGTTCAGAATGTAAATGAACATGCCCCAGAATTTACTGGCCCCTTCCAGTTCAACGTAACTGAGAATCAGATTATTAAGAAAGGGCATTTCCGAGTGAACGTTGTTGACCGGGATGGAGGAAGACTTGGGAAGGTTGAACGTTTCTCCATTCAGGGGCAGGGGAGCCAGTATTTTTCAGTTGATTCAGAAGGCTACATCCTCAATATCAATCGTCTGGATTACGAGACCAGTCCAAACCTGATCCAGCTCTCTGTGTGTGCCTATGATGTAGAATTGGAGAGCTCCTGTGATATATTCAGTGTCAATCTCCTGGACGAAAATGACCACACCCCTCAGTTCTCACAGGAAACATATGTGGCTGAAATCATGGAAGGAACCGTAGTGGGGAGCTTGCTTCATGTATCTGCAGTTGACATGGATGGTAGTGCAACATTCAGAGAGATTCACTACGCCTGGGGAGATCCATCCAGTGCTGCACAGGCCGATGAATATGGACTTGTTCTTGCAGAGAGAACTGGCGTAATAAACACAACACACATATTTGATTTTGAAAGTGACTTGACTCACTTTGAGCTCACAGCCAAGGCAACAGATGGTGGAGGGCTGAGCTCAACTGCACTTATCAATGTGACTGTTACCGACCGTAATGAGTATGTACCTAGCTTCCAGAAGTCCAACTACAACATATCGGTACCTGAGAGTTTCCCACTGAACGTCCCATTCTACACCATCGAGGCCACAGATCTTGATGGCAGTCAATTGTATGGAGTCCGAGAATATCGGGTCCTGGAACTGAGTAACAGACAGCAATTCCCGTTCCAGGTTAATTCAGATGGATCTATTGTTGTGAGAACAAGGCTGGACTATGAAACGGGTCCGACTCTGTTCACTTTCTCTCTTGCTGCAGTGGATGGCGGCGGACTAAGATCTACATCAATAAGTGTTACCATTTTCGTGCTTGATGCAGAAGATAGTCCACCAGAGTTTGAACCCTTAGAGTACAGTGTGACGGTTCGAGAGAATTTTATACCCATGAGACCACTTGTTGATATCAATGTAATTTCAGAAGCACTGTCCGTTCAGCTCAGCATAACCACAGAAGGATACCAGGGCTACTTCACTATAGCTGACAATGGATCCCTTCAGTTAGTCAGAGTGCTTGATTACGAAAATGTTCAGGAGATTACCCTTCAGATTAATGCCTCTGATGGAACGTTCTCTTCACCTGTACCTGCCGAAGTGCACATTACCATTCAGCCTGAGAATGATAATCATCCTGTGTTTACAAAACTGGAGATAAATGTATCACTGGCTGAAAACCTACCCCAAGATTCACTTGAAGTTGTATTACAAGCCACTGACGGCGATCTGGATTCACCTGAAAGGCCAAATTCTCATGGCACCGTGGTGGAGTATCGTCTCCTTAACAGAAGTGTACCATTCATGGTAGTGTACAACAGCTCACACCGCGCTGCAAAACTGACCAATACTAGGCCCTTGGATGCTGAATCTGATCCAGCTGAGTACATTCTTGCAATTCAGGCGTATGACGGCCTTGGATTAGCGGCTGAAGATCCGGCTATTGTAACTGTCAAAGTTGAGGATATTGATGACAACAGTCCGTCCTTTGACCAAACCCTGCATTCTGCAGCCATAGATGAACACTATGTTGGTGTGGTTCTCACAGTGAGTGCCAATGATCTGGATAGGGAAGCAGATTCCAGCCAACTCTCATACAGTTTGACTGGACCACACAGTACCAATTTCTCAATTCTCTCAAATGGTAGCATCCTCAACACCGTTCCATTTGACTACGAGAGAGATGAACTCCAATACTCCTTCACTGTGCAGATTCGCACCTGCGATGGCCACAGGTGTAACACTACTGTTGAGGTCACCTTACAGGACACCAATGACCACATACCTCAGTTTTCACCTAGCCAGTACAGCTTTAGGATCCCAGTAAACACTTTTCCTTCAGTTGGCAGTGTAATTGGAAGAATAGCTGCGTTTGATAACGATAGAAGTGCCACATTTGGTGAAATTACTCGCTATTCCATCTCAGGGGACTCAGGACCATTTTCAATCCATTCAGCAACTGGCAGTATAGTGGTGAGTGACCCTTCAGAGCTGAGACGAGGTGCAAGAACAATCAGATTTAAAGTCACCGCCACAGATGGTGGTGGGTTATCAGGTGAAGCACCAGTGGAAATAGTTATCCCTGTCTTTAATCTGTACACCCCCATATTTGAGCAGAGATTTTACTACATCACGTGGGAAGAGAATCTTTTCAACTTCAGACTTCCTGGTCTTCTGGTGAATGCTCTCTTGCAAGTAAAGGCTTATGATTTGGATCGACCATTCTCAAGAATCACCTACCACCTCACAACTCCATCAACTCTCCTTGAGATGACACAAGAAGGCTTTCTTATTCTGAAGGCACCATTGGACTGGGAAGAGGCATCGGAGCATCGCCTCCAAGTTAGGGCCTTTGATGGACTACACAATTCCTCCTTCAATGCAGACATCAGGATTGTCGTGATCAATCAAAATGATAATCACCCGGCATTCATGGAAATGCTCTATCACGTGAATGTGTCCGAGTATTACCGTTCCTTCAGTATTCCCATCACGCGGGTGCTTGCCCATGACGCTGACTCAGAAGGATCCTCCTCACAGCTCAGTTACAGCATCCTTGAGCCCAGTGCACCCTTTAGAGTGGACTTCATGGGGAACATCTACATCCTGACACAACTGGACTATGAGCAGACTATCGAATACCAGTTCTCTGTAACGGTTTCCGATGGATTCTACCAGTCGCAGTCCTTTGCTCAGGTTACAGTGAACATCTTGGATGAAAATGATCACTATCCTTTCTTTAACCAGCCTGTGTACCAGACCAGTGTGACGGAAAACTCCCCGCCAGGGGCACTAAACTTCCCCATCTTGGCAACTGATTCTGATGCCAGTCCACATTATGGACAAATCTCAAACTATACCATCCTTGAGTCTCAAGTTCCTTTTGAAATCAAATACAACTTTGTTGGCCAACCGTACGTCACCAATTCCAAACTCTTGGACTACGAAGTAGACCAGCATGTGTACATATTTCATATACATGCTTATGACAGGGGAGGCTTACGCTCCTTTTTCCCGGCACAAGTTGTTGTAAATATTCAAGATTCGGACGACTGCCCACCAAGGTTTACCAAGCCTGTCTACACAGCTAGCATCACTGAAAACAACCCAGTACCAACCTTCATTGTTCAGCTTTCCGCAACTGACTGTGATGTGAGTCCACAGTATAGGAGAGTGGAATTCTCTGTCCGTAACCCTCAAGGCCTTGTATCCGTCCATCCGGTGTCTGGAACAATCATGGGCCTGCGTTCTTTCAACTATGAAACCAGTCTGTCTTCCTACCAGTTTGAACTTATAGCAAGGTCATCCACAGATTTCTCCCAGAGTGATACAGCAACTCTCAACATCACTGTCAGAGACTCCAATGAATTCAGTCCCGAATTTGTCGGTTTGCCGTACAAAGTAAGCATTCCTGAGAACACCGCAGTGGGAGAAACTCTTCTAACTGTTCATGCTGATGACAGGGATGGCAGTGACCTGTATGGTACTATCAACAACTATCTTATAGCACAGGGAGACAGGACTAGAGAACTCTCGCCCTTCACATTGAATGGTTCCACTGGGGAGCTCTCTCTTGCCAGACCACTTGACTTTGATACTGGAGAGAGTGCGTTTGATATCTCAGTGGTAGCACGTGATGGTGGCATGCTGCTTGCTAGAGCCACAGTGGCAGTTACTGTACTTGACGTAGAAGATGAGCCACCATACTTCATTGAGACCGAGTACCGAGTGAGTGTAGAAGAGAACAACTTAACAGAAAATGCTTTTCTTCGTGTGGAAGTCTCCGACAGAGACTCCTCCACTTCTCACTTTATATTCAACCTTTCCAACTATCAAGATATTTTCAGAATTGACTCTGTTGGCTATATGTACCTCAAGCAGGCCCTGGACTATGAGACCAAGAATGCATATCGCTTTGAGGTATCTGTGAGCGATGGAGTATTTGTGTCGAATGAAACTGCTGCCATTGTTCTGGAGGTACTGAATACGAATGACCAGTTACCTATTTTCTACAAGTGTCTCAATGGCTGTTGTAGTATGGGTCCCTCGGTAACAGTTGTAAACATCACTGTTCAAGTTGATGAAAATGTGATTCCAAGTTCTCCACTTCTTGATTTCTCCGCTTGTGACTTGGATGGAGATGGCCTAACTTACTTTGTAGCAAGTGTCAACGAACAGTTCTTCCGGATAAGTGACGGTAACTTGTACCTCTCAACACCACTTGACTATGAAGTACAACATTCTATGAATGTCGGAATACTTGCAAAAGATGGCACCTTTAACTCTTCAAACCACATACAGGTACTCATTCAAGTCACTAATGAGGATGACAATCTCCTTGAGTTTGGTACTGATGTATATATAGCCGACATCGATGAGAACCATGAGCCAGGGAGTCTGAATATCTCCATATCTGCGATGGACCTCGATGACCCACAAGCGGATGTAGAATACTCCATAGATGACATGGTTCCCTTTGATGTAGTTCAAATCGACCCTGCCACAATTGTCATCACCAACACAGAATCCTTCAATTTTGAAGCAGGCCAGGAATGGTTTGTATTCACAATAACCGCCCACAGCCAAAACAGTACTTTAGTACAAAACGGAGCGCAGACAACTTTGAAAGTACTAGTAAATGATATGAATGAGTATCCACCTGAGTTCTCCTCTGTTGGCTACAATGAAACTGTCATGGAGAACAGAGTCGGGGTGATAGCCAATGTGTCTGCAGTTGACGGAGATGGAGGGAACATCTACGGTCATGTGAACTACAGCGTTCTCCATGAGCCAGATATACCCTGTGCCGTAAATGAACTGGGAGAGATAACAAACCTTGAGCCCTTGGATGCCGAAGGAGGTGTCAATGTAATCCAGCTGTATGTTGAAGCTCGTGATGGTGGAGGGTTGAGGAGCATTGTGGAAGTGAGGATCACAGTTTTGGATGAAAACGACCACAAGCCTCAGTTTACATCTGAGGTTTACCATGCGTCTGTTCCAGAAGATGCCGCTGTGGGTGACGAGGTGGTCACTCTGAGGGCTGTTGATAATGACTCATCCGAAAAATATCACACAATCAGAGAATACAAGATCATGGAATCCTCCCACAGACAGATTCCATTCACTGTCGATAGTTTGGGAGTTGTGAAGGTTGTGAAGTTGTTGGACTATGAAAGTGGTCCACGTGTGCACGCCTTTTCTGTCATGGCTATTGACTCAGGTGGTCTCACTAGTGAACTCCCAGCCAGAGTTATCATCAATGTCATCAATGTCCCGGATTTACCCCCAGTGTTTTTGCAGGCACGCTATTCAGCATCTGTATTGGAGAATGCTCCACCAGGCACCATCGTAACACATGTACAAGTTCGCTCCAGAGATGGTGGGGACGTTCAGTGTCACCTGCCCACTGCTGAAGACCTGCCATTTGAGATTGAACCCTCATCTGGTATAGTAACAGTGAATGGAACCATAGACTATGAATCTCAGCAAGCCTACAACTTGCCAGTCGCCTGTTACTTGACAGGAAATCCCAACATATCTTCTGCAACCTCCATACAGATCCAGGTTACTAATGTGAACGACCATTCTCCTCAACTTGACCAACTTGTGTACCATGCAACTCTGCAAGAGAATGCACCAAGGGGTTCGCTAGAACTCGGGATTGTTGCTCACGACAGTGACTTGGGTAATGCAGGGCTGATAAAAGAATTTCAGCTGCACTCAGCTTCTGGGAGCTTCTTCATCAAGGATTTTAACCACAGTACAGGCAGTGCAGTCATATCAAACTCGAAGCCCATTGACTATGAAATGATGCAAGTGCTGGAATTCTCCGTGAGAGCAGTTGACAGAGGGAGACCTCCCAGTGTATCAGAACCTGCAAGCGTTGTGATAGAAATTACAGACCAAAATGACAATGCACCCAAGTTTGTGCAAGACTTCTACTCGGCTTCCGTATCTGAAAACAAAGATGGATTTGTCCTTGCAGTTCGTGCCGCTGATCAAGATCGTGGTAACTTTTCAGGTGAAGTTGTAGACTACCAAATCCACCCTGCTTCTGTACCATTCACAGTGTACAGAAATGGCTCGATCTATGCAGTGGAAGCAATTGATTATGAATCTTTTGGTGTTTCAGAGATGACAAGATTTGAGTTTACAGTGACTGCATATGATGGGTTTGGGCTGGCCAGCACCCTGGTGCAGGTGGTCATTACCATCTTGAATGAGAACGACAATGTGCCAGCACCTCTGTACTCCTCTGAGTGGCCAATCAAGCATGCAGATCTTGAATGGGGTACTCAAGTATCGGCAGAACCCATATTCACACTGCATGCACGAGACCGTGACAAGCATGATCAACTGTACTTCTACATTGATGGTCCCACTATCAGTCTTCCATTTGCACTGCCACATTTGAAGAGTGGCGAAATCATTTTGCAACGGCCTCTAACAGAACTGAGGACCCACAACTTCACAGTCCGAGTACAGGATAGACATCCACTTTTTGCACTACCTGAAACCAATTCCATAGAGTGGACTGTATCCGTTCATATTGTAGACACCAACAGTCCTCCCTACTTCAGCCGAGACCAGCTGCTCCAGGTACTCACACTTCTCGGAAGAAGCACAGTATCATCAACTCCGCTACTGCTGCTTGTTGCTGCAGATAATGACTACCCTGGGTCACTATTCTCCACCATTGTGGAGTACAGAATAAACCCACTGAATGCATTTATGGGCACAGGCCTCAACAGCTCAGAACTACCATTCCGAATAACTCACAAGGGTGAACTGTTACAGACAGGGCCGCTCAAGGCTAGTACCCAATCCCAATATGCATTTGGTGTGATAGCCATTGACGGTGGAGGTCTGATAACACCAGACCCTGTAGCCATCACAGTTCAAGTAGAGGAGCGGAATGACTATGCCCCAGAGTTTGTAGACGTACCTCCCACTGTTGCGCTCTTGGATAGTGTCGAGCCTGGAGCAGTGGTAGTGGTGCTTAATGTGACAGATGCTGATGATGGCCTTAGTGGCACAGTAAGCTGCACCCTGATGGAAGTGAACATCTTGTTCACAATCAATGTTTCTACATGTACTGTGTACCTCAGAAGTCCAATAGACCGCAGCACACTCAATGACTCGCGAATTGCTCTGACCATCACAGCCACTGATGGAGGCACTCCAAGCCTAAGCAGCTCCACTCCGCTGCACATTCAGATAGTACCTGCAATCCACCAGGAGCTAGCACTCGTAGTGAATGAAAGTAGTATCATCTTCACAGAAGAAGGTAACGCTGTGAGACTTCTTGAAGAGTTTGAATTGATTAATGACAACCTAGTGTCCGTCATGGGGTATACAGCTGTTATAACTCTCTCACCATCTCCTAGTCCTTTTACTCCAGATCTTTATTCAACCAACTGCTTGTCTAGAGGTAAAATCGTTGAGCTCTCTAGTTGTTTCTCTGGCTCCATCAACCTTCTCTCTGCTATTCGAAGAGCTCAAGGCTTGGGTAGTCATGATCCTGTACATCTAATGAATCCTGAAGGTGTCCTAGTTGCTCCCAGTATTGTGCAGACCAACAGAGTCCAGCGGTTTGTGTTTCAGTCCTGGATAAAAACAACGAACAGTGATACTAGGACACTACTGTCAGGCTATGCAAGCAATGCAGCCCAAAACGATACTGTTTTTGTAATCCAGTTGAGATCTGAAAGAATCTTGGTTACATTCATGACAAGTACCAGTGGAAACCAAACTGTCACCATTTTGCTGCAGAATGGACAAACGTTATCTGACAATAATTGGCATCATTTGGCTGTTTTGGTTACATCTGATTTAGTGACTGCATTCATTGATGGTCGGAAGGGTAGTTCAGCAGTGCTCGCTGGACAACTGCGCTCACAGTTGACGATTTTGAATCAGATTTACTTCTACGCTGGCACAACAAAGCATAGGGATGTACTGCAGTTTCTTGGCTACCTTTGGGGAACGTCCATCAGTTTTACATTTCCGCACAAAGCCATTTATTCCTCTCTCAGCTGTGTGTTCAGCTGTGGAGAATCGCTGAGTATCAACAGTTCCGTTTCTGGCGTGGAGCTGAGTGTGTCCTCATATGAACTAACCATGAAGGTGGATGACTTTGAGCAACTTGTAGCTTCACTTTCAGAGCTAGCATACAACAATATTGCATTGGAACCACTAGATTATGGCAGACGGGTATCTATTCTGGTGTCAGATGGCACATCTGTAGTTAATGCAACAATCTCTGTCGGCATACTACTCAAGAACGAGCACACTGCCTCAATGAGTCTCAAGTTTCAGCGACTCTACTACTATGTGCCTCCCTCCAGTGCCCCGCATTCAGCTATCCTATCTCCAGAAGCTGCATTCACAGACGGAGATACAACACAGACTGATTATCTCATTAAGGTCAAGCTCACCCCACCAATGCTCCGCTCGTGTGACAGAATCGATTACCCTGTGAAAATCAAGTTAGAGCTCTGTAATGCATCAGTGCCTGCAGTTTTCAATCTACTGCCAAATTCCCGGTGGGGGCTGGCCACAGCCCAAGGTGTCCAGCCATTCTTCAGCTCCCTTCTCGGTTATGACTTCTATGGCTCTGGGGTATTTATACCAGACATGACTGTCTATAACAGCACCCTTTTCATCCCTACACATTTCACCTTCATGTTCTGGATACAGTTCAACACAGAGAGCACAGTAGCATACATCAGAAACCAAACCAACAATTTTTTATTTCACCTCCGAGTAAATGGATCGGCAATCGAACTAACTTACTCTGTTGTGCCTGATACACTGGTCTGGAAGTGGTCTCCCACTGCTGACTGGATGCATGTTGCATTTAGTGTGGAGAACCGGCAAATTACAATGTGCATAGATGGATACACCTGTCAGATACAAGCAATTTCTCCATCTGGTGCCACTCTCAGCACATTTAGTGGACTTGAGGTGTACATTGGGGCAGCACCAGGGGCAGGTGAACTGACTTACCAGGACCGCTTCAACGGGAAACTTGCCGGTATGGCCATCATACCAAATTACACACTTGCATTCAATGTCCTCAACTGCATCATAGCCTGTTCGGAGCGCATGCACATCGTTGGTGCCAGACAACGTCTGGGTCATTTCTTGGATCCTCTTAGCATCGAATCATCCCTCTCTTCTGGTTTCATTGCTCTCAATGGCAGTCTGCAGGTGAGAGAGGAGCTCAGACAAGATGAAGTTCGAGAGCTTCTGAAGCATGTGGCATACATCAATTCTCACCCATATCCCCTTCCTGGAAGGAGGTATATTTCCTACACCGTATACGATGGCTCTGTCAGACTCCAGTCAACATCTCAGAGTCAATTGATAGTCTTGTATCATGGCTACCGTAATTTGCAGTTGTTGCGACTGAGTACAAAGACAGTAACAACAGACCAGTTAATAGCTGGCGTCAAGCCCTTCAGTAGTGCTGGGATAACAACAGACGCACGATCGGACAAGCTTGATTCTCTGCTTGTGGAGGTGACCAGCAGACCCATGTCATCTTCATCTTGTCTGCTGTCCTCCAACACGAACAGTTGCCCCCAACTGTTTAGCATTGACCTTCAGTTGCTGAATGGAACCTCAGGCTTCCAGATCATTGCCACAAAACCTGACAAGCTCGTTCTCTGTGGCCTGGCTAATGTGTCGCTCTACCAGAGGCTGCTGCATGGGATTACAATTCGGACGGCGAATCCTGCAGAGGTGATAGCAATCGGATCTCAAATCAGGTTGCATGTGTATATATCAGACATGAACGGAATCTCTTCTGCAAGCAAAACACTTACCCTTCAAGTTCAGCAAACGCAGTCACGTAAACGGAGAAGTCCCAAGAACATTGCTATTCAGGAGTCGATTGGGTCTCAGAAACAAACAACAGGTAAATCTACTGAGTTCAATGCTGCTGAAGGAAGATACCCTTCGAAACAATGGAGGCTTCATCACAGATCATACAACGTGCTGTTAGGTGTGCTAATTACAATTGTTGTACTGTTGGTAGCTGTGGTCATGATTATCAAAACTCGAAATTAATAATGAGACAGCATGCAAAGATTAATGTTGAATTTGTGTGTACAAGCCATGGTGCATACTCTGTACTTTGTGTTGCAAATAATTGTGTTTACGTAGTGTTCTCGCGGAAGTCTAGTTTACGCATGCGCGGAAATTAAACTTTGACCGATTTGATACAAGGGTGGCAGCGCAGCACTATTATTAAAATTTAGGGCACTGTGTACAAGTACAGGAATGCCAAACCCTTGATGAAGTAGTTGGTCTATACAGAGAAAAGAGGATAAAGGAGTGTGGCTGGCTACCTTGGGACTCGAAAAACTGGACAACAGTCGGCATGTCTACTTCGGATTTGAGCAGCGCTACTGACAGCCCGAGCCACAGTACTCATGGCGCCGGGTCCAGCGGCACCCCTACCATTCCTGGCTCTCCTAGCCTCGGGGCGAAGTTTGTCTCACCCCACATTGGCTCCATAGACTTTGGTGAGGCGCTAGGCATTCACACTGTACTATTGAACACGTACTGAGAGTGGAACCGCCTTTTTATTTTAAAATATGACTCTCCTCAACAGCTGGCCTTGATCTTGTGTGTATGCATGCATGCAAGGCTGGGAATTATCCAGCCAGTGGCTACTAATTCTTGAGAGCAATTTATACCTGCCTCATAAGCTGCTCATCAATTTACCCCAGGGTATCAATTTGCAAGACTGCTTCTTGTGAAATAGTGCCTCTGGTTGTATTTCATAAGGGGTCTTGACTGTCATGGCGTAGGTAGTTGCTTCAGTTCTGAAGTGTTGGCTGATGACAATGAAAATGTGTTCATGCTTGTACACCTGTTGCCACGTAACCATACGTTTGAATGGATGGAGGCCATTTTGGGGTTTTGATGACACTTATGGTGCAAAGAATGATAAAGTACTTTCTCATTGTCTCCCTACTGTCTTCTATAAGTACCTTAGATATCGCTGCTCACACCTTGCAAGGTGTAGTCCTTTTCTGGTCCCTCGCCTGCCTCCTCCCAGCTTTTATGTCGTGACAAAGACGTGGGAGGAGCCTGAGAACGAGGCATGCTCGCTTGGCATTTTATATATGCTAACTTGCTAAAAGAACCCACCATATCCACAGATCCGGACCAGAATACGAATGGAATGCATATTCGTAACTGCACTTTGTATTGATAAACTGCATAACTTTGAGTACAGAGAGAGACTCCCAATTTTTGTGCTTCAGAAGTAGCATGAACTAAGTGAGAATGGGCTTTGGAATGAGGCTTACCTGTGTTGTGTTGACCCAGCTCTGGCTGCCCCCCTTAGCTGAGCACAAGAAGATGGATGCTGACTCGATGGATGAGAAGAGAAAGGAGCATATTGCGTACGAGTACCTCTGCCACTTGGAGGAGGCAAAAAAGTGAGTGTCTAGGTTATCAGGTAGTGATTTGGCTGAAGACAACAGTATCCCTCAACAGATACGTAGCCGATATAAGGCTGCAGGGCACTCTGGTGAGGGTAAGTACCGTATATGGCAATGACTGCTATAATGAATGTTACAGCAGGGGCAATGGAACACCCGGACCAGAGTTTGCTATATGTGATGGCACCTGGAAGGTCCTAAACTCATTTTCCTGTGTGTGTGTGTGTGTGGGGGGGGGGGGGGGGGGGGGGGGGGCAGGCAGGACAATCAGCTTTTGGGGGTCTGCCTCCGGGTTCAGGGCCCCCTACAAAGGCATGCTACTGTCGAAATTGTTCTGTGCCTTAGCAGCTTCTGTATAGACACATAATGCCTCCACTGTGGTTTCCCTGACCAAAACTAAAGTTATTCTGCCACCCCTGTATACGGTATTCACACTTATGTCACTATGTTAGCCACCACACCACCAAGGTACACTCTTCCCACCATCTAGGAGGTGTTTCACATGCTTGTATGACATACCTCCTTTATTTTGTGGTATGCAAAAACAGCTGTTATACATACGTTGCACCCTCTCCTTGATCTGTATATAAAGACTTCTGAAGAATGGGTATCGGCATTCCACTCTTTCTGACGGAGCTGCTCCACACAGTTGTCAGCAGTGTGCCAGGTTGCTTACACACTAGCTCAGTTGTGGCATGTGAGGGGTG
>OZ007505.1:7437414-7469210 GCA_963931865.1 Axinella damicornis | reverse complement strand
AGTTCCTTTGACGCTCAACCGAATATGTCAAATTGTCTAGTACATGCACTAACGTATCTCCACAGGTGTATGTTGACTAATTGGTTGTGATTCTATGTACTCTAATGCTTGTTGGTATTGTTGAGAATACAAACCATTACATTGGTATTGTGATCTAATTCCGTGTTTGCATTTTCCGAGTCTTTGAAATCTAGAGTATTGCAATGCATGCAGCCAGGAGAAGCTTAATGAGGTCTGTTATATTTCCTCTTGTTGGCAAGTTATTAACTGATCAAGGAAAGCGAGAATTGGGAAAGAAGTGCTCTGCCAAGAACTAGTTCTTCTCACTATAACATAGCTACCAGTTGTGTTTTGTGATGAGGAGAGCGATCTGTATCCAATAGCCAATGGAGGGGGTTTCATTTCTAGTTTAGGTGCTAAGATTAGTGTGTCTTCACAGACTGTTGACCAGCCTCTGTGTTGTCTACCAATGTTGCTGTTCTGTTAGCTAGCAAGACCAGTGAAATGGTCTGAAAGGGCTCGGAGACTGCTGTAAGAGATACCCAACTTTTTCTGCTCTCAGACTCCCAGTAGACTTTTCAGAGGGCGACTAGATTGAATACCATAGTCACTTGTTATTAGGCACAGCTCACTTATTGGTGCATCTTTGCTGTTGGGTGCAGGTTCGACTCTCGTCCCAGCTACTCTTTATTAAGCGCTGAAGTCTTTTTCGAGAAACTCTGCTGCTTCCAATCCTACAGAGTGGAAAAAGGCGATAAATCGGAATGAACGCACTTTCTATTTGAGGAATGTCATTCGAAATTAACCGCATCTCGCTTATAGGCGCATATTCGATATAGGCACTTGTGTAACAACGAGTGACCATGGTAACTTGTTGGCATGTAGCAGGAGCCCCAACCTGCTTGTTGAGCCCAGTTCCTGTACACCCAGGGACCATTGTGCCTATTGTGTTGTGACAACTGGTAACAGAAGCCATCAGTGGTTGGGACTACTAAGTCAGAGAGCTATATACTTGTCTGATGTATGGATGACTGTGCTAGTACGTACTAGTAGTGGTATGGTATACATTATTGGAGCAGTTACCCCTAATCTGTCCTCTCGTGGTACCGTAGTCGTGTGTTATTAGGAACAGCTCACTTGTAAGTGCATATTTGCTGTTATGCGAGGTTTGATTCTAGTCCCAAGCTACTAGTTTTAAGCACTGCAACTAATAATGTGTGACTGCGGTATACTAGTTTGGTACCCGCGTGGCCCATATTTCATTTTACGTCAAACTCCGTGGCTATGGACCAAAGTATTCGTCACATGATCAGATGTGGATGTTTTGGTGTGGATCTGAGGGGTGTTGATACTGTGACTACTTGTGAAGAATGTAGATAATGATTTGTACTGGCTTGGGTATTCCCTGGAGGCTTCACCTTTGATTACCCTTGAACTCTGTGACCTACACATACTAAGTTAATTCACCATCATGAACATATCTACAGTACAGTATATTACTCTCAGTATAGGCTTTATTTCAGAAAATATCGCAAGGGGGGCAAAACAGAACATAGAACATTGAATTGTGTGCGCAGTGTGTCATTTAAGGGGGGTCGGGTGGGGGGGGGGGGGGGGGGGGGGGGGGGGGGTGGGCAAAACATTTTCGAGGGGGGGACGGATGCCCCCCACCCCCCCAAATGAAACCCTTTTTAGGGGACTGAGCATTGGTTTGTCAGTACAATGTGTTCAAGCTAGGTGCTTACCTCACCATGAAGCAGCTGCCTAGTTAATGCCCACCATTTTAACTCCCCTAATGGGAAATGGTCTATTTTAGAAGTGGAGTTAGAGGAAATCTGAACCTGGTGATAAAAGCTATATATACTAGTCGAGAAACTTTCATGGGATCCCTTACACTTCTGGGGTACCCTCTTTGTCCCTAAGCAAACTGGAAAGGAAGTGGTCTGGTTTGGGTCAAACTTTGTCCCTTTGTTCCCCTTTTCTGGTAGGAAGGTAGTTCACTCGTAAGTGTTCTGTGTGTGGAGGAAGTTGTATTAGTCAGGCTCTGATGTCATGCGTTAGTATACTTCTCACTCAATGAGGCAGTGGATATGGGTTGTCATGCCGTCAGCATGTTTATGCTTATCGGACAGTGACAACACTGTACTTGTAGACTGCAGGATGATGCAGTTTCCACATACATTATAGAGAAACAACATTCTGATCGAGTGACCTCATTCCTTGTCCTGCATTATTGAGTTTGCAGTGCACAGTAATGGAGGAGCTAGGAAACAGGAAAATTAGAATGAAAACTTCTCGGACCAGTTGGGATTTAAGCCCAAGACCTTCTGATTACTGATCATTTCATTTGAGGTGACCAAAGTGGTTGCTCAAGTGGTGCTCGTGTGTAGTGCTTTCTTCACAAGGGAGAGTGCCAGTGTACCTTTAATACCATACCTTCCTCCCCCCTTCTGTTTCCGCAAGGCAAACTGAAGAAGACATTGGGGAACGAGGCTGTACTGACTGAGGGTATAGATGTGCCCCTTTCCTAAGATGATGTCCTTACTAGGGCAATGTCTTTTTGGGACAATGGGGAGGTGATAGTAGGTGCTAATAAGTGGTACTATTTGTTGATTGGGTGATGTGGTGTTTTTAATTGGCTTTGTATTCTATTCAATTCCTCCCCCCCCCCCCCCCCCCCCCCCTCTCCCTCCCCTCCCCACAGGTGGATTGAGTCGTGCATTGAGGAGGAGCTCCCCCTGACCACAGAGCTGGAGCAGGCACTGAGAAATGGCGTCATCCTTGGCAAGCTGGGTCACTACTATGCCCCTGACATCCTCCCCTTGCGGAGAATTTATGACCTGAATGAAGCTAAGTACCAGGTCAGTGGATTAATCCACACGAAGAACACCAATTAGTGTTTTTCTTGTGTCCATTCTCCTCTTCCTCCCTCTCTCTTCCTCCCCTCTCTCCTCCTCCCCATGAGGGAATGCCTGAATAACTACTTTACAAGACTTTCTCACTGTCTTTATGGTCATTGGGACATTAGTACTCTCAGATCTAGGAGGTAAAATATTCTAGGGTAGGGAAATGATGGGTGTAGGTTGTATACTGTAGCCTCGTTCCCAGGCCATTCCCATCGCCAGTATTTGACTGCTTGCAATATGCAGTATGGTGGGAGAAGGCCTGGGAGATCTGGTCACATTCAGTGCCATCAGGTAGACACACGGGGGGCGGTGCCCAGCGAACAATCTTGGCACCCTTTCTTGTGTTGTCCGTCCAAAGGCTGGACATCAGAGCGCATTACCCTCCATATGTCTACCATCTGTCTACCTGATGGCACCGCACATGACCACATCTCCCAGGCCTCCTCCCCCCCCCCCCCCCCCCCCCATATTTGCATACTGCAAATATTGGCAGTGGAAGAGGCTATATAGTATACTGGATACCCCTCACAACAGTTTGGGTATCAACAACCACTGTGATTGTATTCATGTCCTGATCATCTGTGTGGTGGTTGGTGGTTAGATGTGAATGCTATTATCGATGCTATGATTATCTAGTGCCTGTTTCACCAGTTGAGCCCCACAATGAATATCATTGCTTTTATATGGAATCTTGTTTTTTTGTCAGACTGTATTAAATAGGGGACAGAGTTAGTGTGAGCTAAGTGGGGGTCAGGGACGAGGCTAGTGTGAGCTTGGATGGGGTCGGGGGACAAGGCTAGTGTGAGCTAGGTGGGGGCTGGGGACAAGGCTAGTGTGAGCTAGGTGGGGTCAGGGACGAGGCTAGTGTGGGCTAGGAGGGGGTCGGGGGATAAGGCTAGTGTGAGCTAGGAGGGGGTCGGGGGACAAGGCTAGTGTGAGCTAGGAGGGGGTCAGGGACGAGGCTAGTGTGAGCTAGGAAGGGGTCGGGGGACAAGATTAGCGTGAGCTAGGTGGGGGCTGGGGACGAGGCTAGTGTGAGCTAGGAGGGGGTCGGGGGACAAGATTAGTGTGAGCTAGGTGGGGGCTGGGGACAAGGCTAGTGTGAGCTAGGTGGGGGCCAGGGACAAGGCTAGTGTGAGCTTAGGTGGTAGGTAGACTGGGGACAAGGGTAGTGTGGGTGTCTGAGTTTGGTGCTGATCTGATGTGTGTAGTTTGTTGCACATTTTTTACATGATGCCATCTGCATATTTTCTTTTGACCGATGAATGAACTCACTTTTAGCATGAACAACAGTACTTTGACAGTCATTTCAGTGTACACATGTGCTTTCTTTATCAGGCGAAGGGACTTCATTTCAAACACACGGACAACTTCAACTTCTGGCTGAACACCTTGAGACACGTTGGACTTCCCAAGGTCAGCATGCATTACATGATATATGTTGTTTAAAAGAGGGTGCAGCGTGATAACTCCCACTCTGGGTAACTGGCACCATCTCCACCTCAGTAGCCCATTGTTGGTCTGATATTGCAGACATTGCAAGCCACTCCTTAACTCAGGATACTCTCCACTCACCTGAATATGTCAGACTGGAGCCACTCTTTTGACTGGACTTCAGAAATGATCGAGTAAACGAAGTCCATACAATAGGTATATAGTCTTTCCCTTGATATGCCATACTCAGTTAAGGGTTAACTCTTTAGGGCCCAAATTTCTTTCTCTAGGTCATTTTCAGTCTATAGAACACTTATAATTTCTGTTCCCTGGCGTTGCTGGGCTCGAAACTGCTCACACAGGTAATTTCAGCTATACTAAGCGTATACGTGACTTAACCACACCCACCAATCAATGGACTTGCAATCAAGCCTCCCGAGAAATGGCAACCCGCTGTAGCTGAAAAACGTGCGATGTATGCTGGAAATGGAGGCCCTACAAAGCCAGACGGCTACTTTCTGACCCCATTTATGCCAAAAACGATGGAAATGGCCCTCCCAGTGCCGACCGAGACCTTTCTACCGCGGAGCCCAGACACGGCCATGCTGTTTGCACCCTCCGGGTGCACCCACCCACCTCCCCCTGTCCCGCCCTTTCTGCTGTCGCAGAACCTATCTCCCAAGGACATTGCCGGAAGTCATATGATGAAGCTGAAAGTATTATGACGACATTTGGCGCTATGGGCCCTAAAGGGCTAAGTAATAAGTTATCCCTTTAAGCCCCAATGATGTCTATATAGATCCTGTGCACTTGTAGGGCTTCTCATCAGTTGGGGGGGTGCTCAGGTGGGGTCCTCAAAATACATGCAGGTTGATGGTGTACGATATGCCAGCAGTCCGATCCGGTCCAAGTTTAGGGAGAATCCTGGGCGAAAATCCAGCTGACATCCACCTTTGACCTCCTATTGCTGAGCTTGTGGGTGGTCATGGATATCATTAACAATATTGCCAGAGGGGGCTCTCCATGTGTGCTATATAGCCCCACCAAGTCTGGCCCCTGAGGAGCGTATGATGTGTGAGAGGAGCACCTACCAAGGTGGAATGCATCAAAAATTGTGCTCTCTTGGGGAAAAGAATTCTGTAGTTAAAGGGTTAAAGACTTTGACCGCCAGCAGGCACATCACACACAGCCGACATGCATGCTGCCCAGTGCCCACTGGTCCAGCACGCTTTGTCTAGCAGGCAGGTCACTCAAACTGAACTGTGAGCGTTAGCTGAAGCAACCTAGCAGGCATATCACACATGGCCCTAGCCTCGAACCCAGGCGCCTGGGTTCGAGGCTAAACATGGCCGTGTATATATGCATGCTGCTTTGCTGCACACTGGCCAGGCTGATGTAGATACAGATGGCACTGTCAGCAGATGAAAGCACTCTCGCTGTCTTTGTTGCCAAACCTGCACCTGAAGAGGCAGGTTGGTGAATGATCAGAGGTGTTGCCATAATCTGAATGCAAAATCAATTATTTATCACTTGGATCTAGGATGGAATGTGCTTTTGCATATTGCGCCTGTGGCTTCTGTTTGTATTTAAGGAGATAATTTCTACCTCAGAAATGTAATTTTAGTTTGGGGAGGGAGCAGCTTGGAAGCCATTGTGTGTGTGGTGCAAAGGGGAAGTGCTACCATGATTGTAACGCTGGGGTGAAAGGTTGAAATTCTGTCATCATGCTATATATGGGACATGATTGCATAGCGACTTACGTGATGTGATGTGATGTGCAGAGCAAGGGTAATTATGCTGCATCATCAACTGCACATTGGTTCTATTTCCTCCTTTAGATCTTCTACCCGACTACCACAGATCTCTATGATCGCAAGAACATGCCTCGTGTAGTCTACTGCATCCATGCGCTGAGGTAAGTATGAAACTCGGACCTTGGCAGGGTTATGAATGAGCCTCTGAGAACAAGCCATGGAACAAGTCGTGGAGGAACAAGCATGATAACAAGCCTGGGAACAAGCCTTGGACAGAGCCTGGGAATGAGCCTTGGTAGCCTGAGAAATAACCTAGGAGCATGCATGGGAATGAGTGTGCATCGGAATGGGAATGAGCCTGGTAACAAGCCTGGAAACAAACCTGTGAACAAGCCTTGGACATAGCCTGAATGAGCCTGGGAATGAGCCTTGGTAGTCTGAGAATGAACCTAGGAGCGTGCATGGGAATGAGCCTGAGAACGTGCCTGGGAATGAGCCTAGGAACGATCATGGGAATGAACCTGATGGGCTGGGAATAGGGCTGAATGCAAATCTCTGTTGAGGCTTCAGTTTTGAAGTCATTTCCTGTATTGCCTCATGGCATTCCCTTAGTTGACAACAGAAACTGGCATGGCTTTAGGCCTAGCTGTGTAGGTCATCATCGCAATTCTTCTGTGTGTACAAGCTGTTCCATAGCCTAGCTGGGTAGTGTAGGTCATCATTGCATTCTTCTGTGTGTACAAGCTATTCCATAGCAACAGAAAACCACATTGGCTAACTCGTCATTGCATTCTACTGTGTTCACAAGGGAATCCACAGCAACAGAAAGTATTAGGTCATTGTTGTGTTCTTCTATGTGTACGCAACTGTGTGCATGACACCATGAATTTCACAACGTTTCTCACTGTCAGTACAAGGGACCCAAAACAAGTCCATGTATATTATAAAACTGCAGGTCACAATGGATAAATTATACATGATCAGAGACCAGAGCTGTACTACGTGTAGATAGAACAATTCTCCATCCTGTTTCAGAGATCAGAACCATAGAGACCAGCGATAGAACCGTTCTCCATCCTAGATAGAACAATTATTGTCCATCCTGTTTCAGAGATCCGAGCCACCCTAGATCAGACAGAACCATTCTCCATCCTAGATCAGAGACCAGAGCCATCCTAGATAGAACAATTATTGTCCATCCTGTTTCAGAGATCAGAGCCACAGAGACCAGAGATAGAACCATTCTCCATCCTAGAGCAGAGCATCCTAGATATGACGTCAGAACCATCCTGGATTAGAGATCAGAGCCAATCTGTAGATCAGACCACCCTCCATCCTAGATTGCTAGATCAGAGCCACCTACAAATCAGAGCCACCTACAAATCAGAGCCACCTACAAATCAGAGCCACCTACAGATCAGAGCCATTGGAAGCATCCTATACAGACAAACGTAGGAGCCTTCTTGCAGAAATGTAGTATGTTCCATTCGCAACATTATAACTTACCATACATGTAGCTACGATTTCCAATTTTCTGCATGTACAAGATATTGTTTCTAGGGAGATGAGTATTGGTGTAGTTGGTATATAGGGAAGGCAATGGCAGAGTAAGTGCTGTACAAGGTACTGGGCACTTCCTATGTTTTCCAAAGGGGTTGTCTCATCAGTGGTGACAATGGGTTCTCATGACTGCTGTTTGATCTCCATTGTTCACAGTCTGTACCTGCACAAGCTGGGTAAAGCACCACTCATTCAGGACCTCCTGGGAACAGCGACCTTCACAGGTTGGTGTCAATGGCCCTGGGAATTGTAGAATTGTGTGTGTTCTGTTAATACTGTGCTGAATGCTGTTAGAAATGCTGAATGCTGTTAGAAAGTCAGCCCTCTGATGCAATGCGGGAGTTCAGGTAGGCTTAACCTTCATAGGATAGGTTGGCCAGTGGCCCTCAGTGTTGCATTTGGGGGGGGGGGGGGGGGGGGGGGAACCACTTCTGACAAAGATCCGCTTTACTTGGCCCACGTAAAGAACCCTCTGAACAGATTTTTGGCTGCCTCTAGGTAATGTTGCTTGTCTTCAACTTCTCTCTCGAGGGCTCCAGCGGTTTAGTGGTCCATGAATTCCTGCTCCCCGTCACTCTTGAAAGTAGCCTGGTCTTCTGCTGCTCTGCATGGACTACAGTGCTGTCTTTGGTTGGAAGCACGCGTAGCTGAATAATTTCATTTTGCATCGTCTTGGCACTCACACCACTCTCTGAGTGCTTACTGTAGGTGACATCCAACGTCTGATTCCAGAGAATTCTGTTCTGTAGCAGTCAAGAGCGCATAAGTAGGTCGCCCGCCCGGAGTAAGAGCGTGTAGCTTCCGGAAAATTCAAACCGGGCAAAATGCATGAGTTGTACTAAAAATAGCTATAGCGCGTCTAAACACTCTTGTAGTGATTCTTTCTGCCACGTGATAATTGACTGGAGCGGCGACACCATGGTTATTCTGTGTTGTTGTGCACAGCTGTGTAGTTCTGACTGAGTCAAGTGACAGCAGGAAGCGACAGCGACAGCTACCAGAGAACGCTGTACGGCTATGCTGAAGGCTAACCTAGTTAGCCTCGTACCCAGGCGGCACGAGGCTATAACCTAGTCTACTCGAACAGTCACAACAACGGTTATTGTATGGATGTGCTTACCTGAGGCTGGAGGTGGAGGACGTCGACATCAGCAACAATCGCCAAGGTGGGTTATAGGTTTAAATAAGCTCAGCCGGAGCCGGATTGCTAGCCACTCAGATCTTCGCACTTCGCTAACGCGTTCACAATTACGGCCGTACGGCTTCAGGTGCGACCGGATGTTCTATTTTTAGTACAACTCAAGTATTCCGCCTGCACCACGGGCGCCTATTGAAGTTGCACGCTCTTACTCCGGGCGGGCGATCTACTTATGCGCTCTTGAGCAGTATAATGACCTCCTCCCTAAGCTCCATTAAGAGCTCCCTCTCTCTGTGCGCTCCACCAAGGCTGTTGTTAGCACTGCATCATGGCTCCGGAGGCGTGGCAGGCAATGTGTTCTTATGACAATACTAAGTCTTAGATCTTGTGCAGTTGCCACCTTCCACCAGAGTGGAGCCTGCTGGTGATGACTAAGATCCATACTGCACTGACATGAACACGTGCCAGAGTCCGTATTTGTGGTTGCTGACCGTATTAAGATGGTGGACCCTACCGATGCATAATAGGACAGAGCCTGAGATGCACAGAATGGAAGTGCTTTGGTTGCTATCAGGTGCACAAACGTATACACAGATTATATTTTTTGGATAGCATGTTATTGTTGGCTTTAGCAATCGTTTAACCCTGTAGATCACGCAATTTCAATTTTTTTCATGGGACAGACAGACAGACGACAGATGATGGAAAGACGGACAAAACTGATTGCTTAACCCCGCTTTGCACATACATGCGGCTGAAACCAGTCCAGGCTGTTTGCAGGGAGAGAGTGAAGCTCCTAACGGACGGGGCTTAGGGAGGAGTGAGAGAATCATCATTGACTGCCGCAACAAGGCAGCAGCTGTATATAGCTAGCTGTCTGAACAGCATTGAAATCTTCTAGACAGTTTGGTCTGTCAGATGTGTATATCTTTCACATTGAGTTATGAGTATGGATGCACAAGAAAGAGGATAGCCCTTATATTATTACCTTGCTCTTCCCACTGTCCATCACACCTCTCAGAGGAGGAGATCAGTGCGATGAAGCAGGAGCTGGACAAGTACGGCATCCACATGCCCTCCTTTGGGAAGATTGGAGGCATTCTGACCAGTGAGGTGTGTGTGTGCATGCGATATTAGTGGTACGCCGATGCGGAATTTAGCCGATAACCGATATCAGGAGCTTATGAGCGGCGCGAAGAAGCGTCAAACTACCGTACTTGTTATATTGCCGATAGCAAGCTAGCTTCACAAGAATGAATGTGGCAAGCCCAAATTCAAAAAACACTTCCAAATATTCTAATGGGGGTACTGATTTGGTGTCCCATGTGATGAGAATTTCGTCCTCACAACTTCATTACCTACATCACATGCTCAAAGCTAGTACTGCTCACCCACATGCTCAAAGCTAATACTGCTCACCAGCTGCAGCTACAGCATTACCTGGTTCCAGCTAGTGCAGATCAGTCCAGTGACTCGTCATCAAGGTTCCCCGTTGGGACCACTAGCCCAGCATAGCAGAGGTAAATTTGCTATGGTTCTGACTTAGTTCTCACTTGAGAACATTTTTGGTGCAAGTGTCAAGGCTAACTGATAAAGCAGCTGTATCATTCTGGTATACAGTTGTCATTCTGGAAGTGTAAGTACCTGAAAACGTGACGTGACGTGGAGCATTATTGCATGATACCCTACAAGTTCAAAGGATCAGGTGTGCCAATATCTGGCATATGGCACTGCTGTGACATCATCACTTAGCAACACACATCACCAAGCAACATCCAATCAGGCGCATGCAATAAATTAGTTATAGCATGGCAACGCGGGCTGCATGCCAGATATTGGCACTGCTGATGTAAAGCCCTCGGGCCTGCGGCCCTCGGGCTTTACGTCACAGCAGTGCCAATATCTGGCATACAGCCCTTGTTGCCATGCTATAACTAATACTTATTATATTCTCCGTTAGTATGATCCATCGATAATCAGATTGGTATCGGATATTGGCTATTTTGGGCTAAAATATCAGTATCGACTACTAGCAATGGAATATCAAAAGGGTAGAGCAGCAGAGTGGGGGTGAGATTGGGATAGCTGCAATACATGAATGGATGTTATTACCTGAATTGTGACATAATTACTAAATTGTACATGTAAGTAGTACCTGAATAGCAAGAGCACATGATGACATTGTCGTCATTGCAGCGGAGGAGGAAGAGCATGTAACGGGCAAAATTTTTGCTGAATCTCTCTCGCGTGTATTGTAAATAGAACACGGTAACTCAACTGAGGCTTTGTCTTGTACTTGTAATAAGTGGTTGGCTGGAATTTGAAGCGCTCAGAGCTCATGAGGCGAAATACCTGCATGGAACAGTTCTTGAGCCTTATCGATGCAAAGAACTTTGTTTTGCGTCAGTACCCAAGCCTGACAGTCCAAGATGTCGAGGTCAGCAGAGGTGGGGAAAAATGGTGCCATGGGGGTGATCCACATTGTTTGAATGGAGTGGCGTGTGGTCCATTTAACCCAGCGCGAGTCATATTTAGTAACGACAACAGCTCTTTTCCATTGTTCTGTTGAATTCTGAGCTACAATGTGACCGGATGCGCTATTTATAGTACACGTGAACAATTCTGCTTCACTATGGGAGAATATGAAGTTACACGTTCTTCCTCCTCCGCCGCAATGATGATGATGTCATCGTGTGCTGTAGAATGGTGAGTGGTTAGTACATCTACATGTATATAATATTATTGTAACATCTCTTCTTCCTCCCCTTTCATCCTCCCTCCACCCATGCCCACACCTCCCACACACTCCACCCCCTCACTTCCCACACCTACCATCCCTCCACCCATGCCCACACTTCTCCCACACACTCCACCCCCCTCCACCCATGCCCTCACTTCCCACACCTACCACCCATGCCCACACTTCTCCCACACAGATGTCGGTGGATGAGGCAGCAAGTACGTCTGTTGCATGCTTTATTTACTGTAGACCTTATTTAGATAGTGCATACAGCAATGGTGACTGGAGCTTAGAAACAGCTACTAGCTAGAGTTATACTCCTCCATTGTTGCTTGATTCGCTGATCTCACCCCCCCCCCCCCCCCCCCCCCCTTCTCTCCTCTCCCTTCTTCTTTTCTCTCCCACCCTCTCTCTTCTTCCTTCTCTTCTCTCCCTTCCTCTCCCTTCTCCCTTCCTTCCCTTCTTCTCTTCTCTCCCTTCCTCTCCCTTCTTCTCTTCTCTCACTTCTTCTCCCTCGTCCACTCTCTTACTTTCCTTTCCTCTCCCCTGCTCTCCCGTTCCCCTCTCCCTCCCTTTCTTCCTCCCCTCCTCCTCTCCCTTCCTCCTCTCTCTTCTTACTCCTCATCTCCCCTCCCCCTCTCACCTTCTTTCCCTTCCATCCCTCACCTCTCCTTGCCCCTCCCCCCTCCCCCCATGCAGTCCATGCAGCCATCATGGCCATCAACGAGACACTTGAGAAGGATGATCCCCAGGAGACACTTACCTCCCTCCAGAACCCCTGTGCTTGCCTCGGGAAGGTGGAAGCAGACAATGCTGACCGTTACCACACCACTCTCCTCCAGGCCAAGAGGGACAAGACTGCACGGAGTGGTGCACAGGTAATTGCGCATGTGTGTGTGTGTGTGTGTGTGAAAGGGAGGATCGATGTTTGTGAGTGTGTGTGAGGAGATTGTGTGGCGTATGAAGGGGCTGTGTGTGTGTGTATGTCAGAGAGAGAGAGAGAGAGAGAGAGAGAGAGAGAGAAAGAGAGGAGAAGGGGAGGAGTTTGTAAGGAGAGGAGGGTGTGTTTATTTGTGTGTTTGTGTGTGTGTGTGTGTGTGTGTGTGCATGTGTGTGTGCATGCGCACACGTGCAACACTGCAAGTTGTGTGTTGTGTATGGGAGGGATAGGATATTTGGGGCGAGCCTGAGCGAGCCCCACATAGTCGTGCTCTTCAGGATGTCCGTCCGTCCATCCGTCCGTCCAGTTGGTGTCCAGTTGCATGGTGTCCAATTTAGCGTATGACCGTATATCCAAGTGGAAAATCGTAATGTTGCGCCGCCCGCCCGCATGCTTAGGGCAACACGCGTACAAGTCGCCCGCACGACAGTACCGAGTAGAGCCTGCTACGCTTTACGCCGGTGCTACGAACTACGTAGCTACTACAGACTTGCACAGGTCAGCTGGAGGGAGAGATTCTCTCAGGGTACTCCTCTCAGGTACAGTGTAGCCACGTTCCCAAGTCCCACGCCCAGCTTTTCCTTGCTTGCCGTACGTACAGTAGGGCAAGCAACGAAAAGCTGGGCGTGGGACTGGGAACGAGGCTACCACGAACTTGAAACTGCAGCTGCAGACCGTCAATGGTGAACGACAATCGGCTACATCGCAGGCCCCACCCCCAGCTTCCCTTATTAGCTGCGCCGCACCGCCAGGGCCTCCCAGCCTACGACCACTCAGTAGTTATTGGCATGTAGTACGTCAGTTTGTCAGGCGAGCCCCACAATGCCCTGCATTCTCCTAGTCTAGCTCGATCTGTCACTGACAAGATTTTAGTGATTGTGCCCAGGAGGTTCTGCCTGATGAGTAGTACCCTAGTCGGAACCTAAGGTTGTACCTAGAGGTGTCCAGTTGTGTGTAGGTGGCTCCCATTATCCATGTACCTTCTGCTCCTTTTGTACCACATGTCCGTCCACACACACACACACACACACACACACACAGAATGGTGATGTAGATGTATCTGAGAAGGATGTCTATGACTTCATGCTGACACAGGGGGAGATCCAGGCTGGGGTGAATGACATAAACACCGCTGTCAAGAGGGAGATTGCAGAGGCCAAGAGTGAGTTGAAAGTCCACTACTGCGCATACAAAGTTATACATGGTTGTTTCCTCTCCGTGAGAAGTAGATGATAGAACAGATGGGATGCAGCATAAGTGGCCAGAAGATACAACTTCTCCTTCCTTCTCTCCTCTCTCCGTTTTGACTTTCCCTCTTCTCTCCTCTTTTCTTCCTCCCCCCTCCTCTTTCTCTCCTCTCTCCCTCCTCTCCCTCCTCTCTCTCTCTCTCTCCTCTCTCCCTCCTCTCTCACTCCTCTCTCCCTCCTCTCTTCCCCCCTTCTCCCTCCTCTCTTCCACCTTTCTCCCTCTACCCTCCATTCTTTCTCCGTCCTTCCCCAGTGCGAACAGCGGTGTCCAATGTCAACCAGGCAATAGAGTCAGGCAGTCTGGGAGCTTTGCTGAGGTCATTGCAGGAAGAGGATGTCAGACTGAACAATGTGGTACCAGAAAACATGCAGTGGTATATGGATGTACTCTCCAAGGCCATGAAAGACAAGGCTGAGGTGTGTGCATTGAGATCTTGCATGGATACGTACATGCACACGCACACACACACACACACACACACACACACACACACACACACACACACATTCCGCATAATGTAGGAGTGTTTTCCTCCCTCCCTTCCCTCCCCTCCTGAGATTACGTGAAATGTGTTCGTATGATCTCAGATTGCACGTTTTCAAGATTGGCTGTGCAATCTCGAGATTGGCACACAATTCCGGATTCTGAGAATGCACAACGCAATCTCAAAATTCATAGATTATGCGAAACATATAATATATGTTGCACAGTGGGTGACTCCTATTACTCTGCTCTTCTTCTCAACTGTTAGGCTTCTGGTTCAGGAGAACTCGGACGGGATGAGATCCAGGACATCTTGAACATTGCAAACGAGATTGCTGAACATACACGCCTGGGTGAGCACATCAATACCTTGAATGGCACCTAGTAGTTGTTAGTGGACTATATTGCCTGGTAGTGCGTGACTCGTGTTACCTCCCTCCCTTCCCTCTCCTCCCTCTTCCCCTTCCTCCCTTCACTCGTCCCTCTCTCTGTCCATCCCTCCTGCCTTCCTTCTCTCCTTCCCTCCCTTGCTTCCTCCTCCCTTCCTTCTCTCTCTCCACCCAACAGTTGAGGCAGCAGTGGTATCAATCAACCAAGTTCTTGAGATGGGGGATGCAGACCAGACACTACAGGCTCTCCAAAATGAGCATCTGGACCTCTCCGATGTTTTTCCCCTCAACAAGCAATACTACCAGGAGGGATTGCTGCGGATAAAGCAGGAAAAGGCAGAGGTATGCTTGTACTGTGTGCGGAGGGGTTATGCATGATGAACTATGGCTACTATTGCAAGGAGCATCAAGCTCCCTCTGTAGCTTGGACACACACATGGTGACCTCATGTGCTGTGGAAGTGGGTGTGGCTGACTGTTGCTTGACCACATGGTGACCCCATGTGCTGTAGAAGTGGGTGTGGCTGACTGTTGCTTGACCACATGGTGACCCCATGTGCTGTGGAAGTGGGTGTGGCTGACTGTTGCTTGACCACATGGTGACCCATATGCTGTGGAAGTGGGTGTGGCTGACTGTTGCTTGACCACATGGTGACCCATGTGCTGTAGAAGTGGGTGTGGCTGACTGTTGCTTGACCACATGGTGACCCCATATGCTGTAGAAGTGGGTGTGGCTGACTATTGCTTGACCACATGGTGACCCCATATGCTGTGGAAGTGGGTGTGGCTGACTTGCTTGACCACATGGTGACCCCATGTGCTGTGGAAGTGGGTGTGGTTGACTGTGTTCCTAATGAAAAGTCACATGAGCTAAAATTACAAAGTCACTGGCAGCTACTTAATGTGACCTTCATCTTGACAATTTTATGTGAGTGACTACCCTCTGTGAGAAATAGACCATGTTCCTTCCCCTCCCTGCTCCAGACCTTGTCAGGTGCTGCGGCCCTGTTGACCGAGGATGAGATACAGAATGGCGTGAGAGAGATGAACAGCAAGGCATCCTACGACAGAAGTGGTGAGAACTGAACTTCATGCAATCGTACCAAACATACATGCACTACACTTATTTTCACGGCTTTGTATCTTGTAGAGGAGGGAGGTTGTGGAGGAGTGTGTGTGGATATTATGGTGGGGATCTGTGGAGAGGGAAGGGGTGGTGCGTGTGTGGAGGAGTGTGTGCAGGGGGTCAGTGTAGAGAGGGAGGGTGTGGTGCGTGTGTGGAGGAGTGTATGCAGGGAGTCAGTGTTGATGGGAGGGTGTGGTGCATGTATGGAAGGGTATGTGCAGGTTTCATGGTGTTATGTTCAGTTTGTGGTTCATGCTGGGGTCTGGGAATGAGGCTGTTTTCTTCCTCCCTCAGTTGCCAAGGCTGTTGCTAGCATCAACGATTGTATTGAGGAGGAGATGGGTGACCCCGGCCAGACCTTGCTGGCCCTGACGAGTGAGTTCTCTGAGCTGGGCTCCCTGGTTGATGAGAGCTGTGTCCAGAGGTACCACGACGCTCTGAAGAGTGCCAGGGAGGAGAAGGGAGAGGTGAGTAGTTGGGCTGAAGAATTGGTCGACTGAACTAAGGTTGTCGACTACATTCTTTATTGCACGTCAACTAGTTGAGAGGGCCAGCCTTACTCCATAGCATGTAGAGATGCTAGAGTGTTTGATCAAAGTATTCTGTATTGTCAGTGATTTTCAGTGAAGTGATTTGTGCTGTGTGCAGCCAGTGATGGCATCTGTCATTTCTCAGTTAGTTGACTGGTGCGAACTACAAACCAATTAGTCGACTAGAGACATTCCCTAGTCGTTCGAGCCCTAGTGAATAGCTCACAGTACAACCCTGCCAATGTAGAGAGGACACATGCCGTGGGCGTGATAGAGTGATGAACGTTGTACTTGTGGTACACTTCAATTTGTGTGATGTTGCTGTTCTCAGGAACTCACCCAGGATGAGATGAGGAGGGTGATTGAGGAGGTGAACGAACAAGTGCGGCTTGAGAGACTATGTAAGGGAGTGACTGCTGAGGTTGAAGGGGACACTCATATTTGTTGCAACAAGGAGCTTATTCCTCCCTCACTTCCCTCTCCTCCACTTCCTGATCCTCCCTCCCTCCCTCCCTCCCTCCCTCCCTCCCTCCCTCCCTCCCTTCCTCCCTTCCTCCCTCCCTCCCTCCCTCCCTCCCTCCCTCCCTTTTTTTGTTTTTGAACATCTCCTTTTAATGCACGTACGAGTGTACAATACAACAGCAGGAGGCCTAGGTAGCCAGACCTGTCAATCATGCGGATCTATCACATGGCACAGGATACACTCTGGTCCTAGGGGCGGATAAAGTATATAACTGATGATAGAAAGTATGTTATTACACTCCTGGTATAGAGAAAATTTGGACCAAAAATTGAAAAACTCCTGAGCACAGTAAGGGACATGGAGAGATTCTGACTGCACCATCATCATTCTAATTTTTGACTGACACAAAATCAAAATAATTGTGCTGAAACTCATCTTTGTGGTGGAGTTGTGACCCTAACCCTAATCCTGACCCTAACTTTTGGCCTCCTTGTGTGGGTGGATTTTTTTTTTGCGTTCCGGATCCGCTGGGAATGAGACAACCACGTAGCTTAGTACATGAGCGCACTAACTGAGACGATCCTAGCTTACCTTGGAGCTGTAAGTACGTGCTGGTGGATGCAATCAGAGTCTGCTCGGGGTGAAAGTAATACCTGAGTACCATTCTGAAGGGTCAGCTTGCCTTGCCGGTGAGATGCACCGGCTACCAGGCCAGGAGTGCGGTGACTATATCTAAACTAAATAATAAACGTTTGACTACTTCGGAATGGCCTACAAAGATTCTGACTACACCGTCGTGATCGCTATGATGCAGTGACACAAAATCAAAATAATTGTGCTGAAACTCACCTTGGTGGTAGAGATATGAACGCTTTTGTCTCGCCGTTGGCCACCATTGCTCGAGCGCTCTCTTCGACTTCCGGTGGCAGTACAGCCCTCGGGAAAGGCACACGAAGATTCTGACCACACGGCCGTCATTCACTGATGCTTACATGGCAAAACTCACCATGCTGGCTAAGTTGTGAGTGCTGTAATAACGTCTTGCCTTCCTTTTGGTCGCCATTATTGCTCGCGATCGACTGAGCGTGGTTGCCACGTGACATGTGCGTTAATTGGAACGAATTGCAATACGCGCTACGGAGAGTCGCAACCAGGGTTGCAGCGCAACGCGGTTATGAATGGTTTTATTCTGTACTTGAGAGCACTCTAAATAATTTCTGATCTTCCCTATATATATAGCTATCATGGTACTCACGTGATGTGTGATAATTGGAACGAACTGCCACACTTAGCTTGTGCTCCCGTTTAACCGCGGCTACCAGGAGTGCGGTTGCCCCTCGTAATACTACATAAAAAAATAAAAAGTATTCACTAGGTGGTAACGTTCCGTGCTGTCCAAATTTTGTGTGATTCGAGAATAGCCACTCTGCATATGGTCTTTAGAGAGTTGCATGTGACTCTATGAGTAGTTCTGGCCAGAATTGGGATGAGGGTCATGAACCCCTGGAGGTTCAGGAAACCTCGGCTTCCAACTTCCAAGTGTGATCACCTCCATTTCAAAGCCATTGGCTTCCCCTGCATCAACCAAGTCTTGGTATTTGTCTGACTTGCGAGTTTGTGCCTGAACATAGTTGGTTTCATAGCAAACAGTCAGTTCTACCAGGGTGGCTGATTGGAGTGCCTGGCTCCATATGACGATGTCTGGACGTAGGTCAGTGGGGTGACGGCTGGGGGGAAAATGTAGGGGAGGTCTGGGAGGTCAACGAGCATCTCGAAAGACTCGGGGAGGTGGCCTCTAACAAAGCCTGCAATCACTTCCAGAACAGCGTCATGTCTTGTGCTCCCTCCCTCCCTCCCTCCCTCCCTCCCTCCCTCCCTCCCTCCCTCCCTCCCTCCCTCCCTCCTCCCCTTCCTCCCTTCACTCGTCCCTCTCTCTGTCCATCCCTCCTGCCTTGCTTCCTCCTCCCTTCCTTCTCTCTCCACCCAACAGTTGAGGCAGCAGTGGTATCAATCAACCAAGTTCTTGAGATGGGGGATGCAGACCAGACACTACAGGCTCTCCAAAATGAGCATCTGGACCTCTCCGATGTTTTTCCCCTCAACAAGCAATACTACCAGGAGGGATTGCTGCGGATAAAGCAGGGAAAGGCAGAGGTATGCTTGTACTGTGTGCGGAGGGGTTATGCATGATGAACTATGGCTACTATTGCAAGGAGCATCAAGCTCCCTCTGTAGCTTGGACACACACATGGTGACCTCATGTGCTGTGGAAGTGGGTGTGGCTGACCACATGGTGACCCATGTGCTGTAGAAGTGGGTGTGGCTGACTGTTGCTTGACCACATGGTGACCCCATGTGCTGTAGAAGTGGGTGTGGCTGACTGTTGCTTGACCACATGGTGACCCCATGTGCTGTAGAAGTGGGTGTGGCTGACTGTTGCTTGACCACATGGTGACCCCATGTGCTGTGGAAGTGGGTGTGGCTGACTGTTGCTTGACCACATGGTGACCCATATGCTGTGGAAGTGGGTGTGGCTGACTGTTGCTTGACCACATGTGCTGTAGAAGTGGGTGTGGCTGACTGTTGCTTGACCACATGGTGACCCATGTGCTGTAGAAGTGGGTGTGGCTGACTGTTGCTTGACCACATGGTGACCCCATATGCTGTGGAAGTGGGTGTGGCTGACTTGCTTGACCACATGGTGACCCCATGTGCTGTGGAAGTGGGTGTGGTTGACTGTGTTCCTAATGAAAAGTCACATGAGCTAAAATTACAAAGTCACTGGCAGCTACTTAATGTGACCTTCATCTTGACAATTTTATGTGAGTGACTACCCTCTGTGAGAAATAGACCATGTTCCTTCCCCTCCCTGCTCCAGACCTTGTCAGGTGCTGCGGCCCTGTTGACCGAGGATGAGATACAGAATGGTGTGAGAGAGATGAACAGCAAGGCATCCTACGACAGAAGTGGTGAGAACTGAACTTCATGCAATCGTACCAAACATACATGCACTACACTTATTTTCACGGCTTTGTATCTTGTAGAGGAGGGAGGTTGTGGAGGAGTGTGTGTGGATATTATGGTGGGGATCTGTGGAGAGGGAAGGGGTGGTGCGTGTGTGGAGGAGTGTGTGCAGGGGGTCAGTGTAGAGAGGGAGGGTGTGGTGCTTGTGTGGAGGAGTGTATGCAGGGAGTCAGTGTTGATGGGAGGGTGTGGTGCATGTTGTTATGTTCAGTTTGTGGTTCATGCTGGGGTCTGGGAATGAGGCTGTTTTCTTCCTCCCTCAGTTGCCAAGGCTGTTGCTAGCATCAACGATTGTATTGAGGAGGAGATGGGTGACCCCGGCCAGACCTTGCTGGCCCTGACGAGTGAGTTCTCTGAGCTGGGCTCCCTGGTTGATGAGAGCTGTGTCCAGAGGTACCACGATGCTCTGAAGAGTGCCAGGGAGGAGAAGGGAGAGGTGAGTAGTTGGGCTGAAGAATTGGTTGACTGAACTAAGGTTGTCGACTACATTCTTTATTGCACGTCAACTAGTTGAGAGGGCCAGCCTTACTCCATAGCATGTAGAGATGCTAGAGTGTTTGATCAAAGTATTCTGTATTGTCAGTGATTTTCAGTGAAGTGATTTGTGCTGTGTGCAGCCAGTGATGGCATCTGTCATTTCTCAGTTAGTTGACTGGTGCGAACTACAAACCAATTAGTCGACTAGAGACATTCCCTAGTCGTTCGAGCCCTAGTGAATAGCTCACAGTACAACCCTGCCAATGTAGAGAGGACACATGCCGTGGGCGTGATAGAGTGATGAACGTTGTACTTGTGGTACACTTCAATTTGTGTGATGTTGCTGTTCTCAGGAACTTACCCAGGATGAGATGAGGAGGGTGATTGAGGAGGTGAACGAACAAGTGCGGCTTGAGAGACTATGTAAGGGAGTGACTGCTGAGGTTGAAGGGGACACTCATATTTGTTGCAACAAGGAGCTTATTCCTCCCTCACTTCCCTCTCCTCCACTTCCTGATCCTCCCTCCCTCCCTCCCTCCCTCCCTCCCTCCCTCCCTCCCTCCCTCCCTTTTTTTGTTTTTGAACATCTCCTTTTAATGCACGTACGAGTGTACAATACAACAGCAAGAGGCCTAGGTAGCCAGACCTGTCAATCATGCTGAGCTATCACATGGCACAGGATACACTCTGGTCCTAGGGGCGGATAAAGTATATAACTGATGATAGAAAGTATGTTATAATACTACATAAAAAAATAAAAAGTATTCACTATGTGGTAACGTTCCGTGCTGTCCAAATTTTGTGTGATTCGAGAATAGCCACTCTGCATATGGTCTTTAGAGAGTTGCATGTGACTCTATGAGTAGTTCTGGCCAGAATTGGGATGAGGGTCATGAACCCCTGGAGGTTCAGGAAACCTCGGCTTCCAACTTCAAGTGTGATCACCTCCATTTCAAAGCCATTGGCTTCCCCTGCATCAACCAAGTCTTGGTATTTGTCTGACTTGCGAGTTTGTGCCTGAACATAGTTGGTTTCATAGCAAACAGTCAGTTCTACCAGGGTGGCTGATTGGAGTGCCTGGCTCCATATGACGATGTCTGGACGTAGGTCAGTGGGGTGATGGCTGGGGGGAAAATGTAGGGGAGGTCTGGGAGGTCAACGAGCATCTCGAAAGACTCGGGGAGGTGGCCTCTAACAAAGCCTGCAATCACTTCCAGAACAGCGTCATGTTTTGTGTTTGTTCCCTCCCTCCCTCCCTCCCTCCCTCCCTCCCTCCCTCCCTCCCTCCCTCCCTCCCTCCCTCCCTCCCTCCCTCCCTCCCTCCCTCCCTCCCTCCCTCCCTCCCTCCCTCCCTCCTCCTCTCATCCCCTCGCCCCCTGCAGTGGCAGATGCAGTAGGTGAGATCAACACCTGTGTGGCAGGGGATGACCCATCCTCTCTGCTGGAGACTCTCCACAACCAGTATGCTGACCTGCAGAACGTACAGGATGCTCAGGCACTGCACTACCTCAACATCCTCAAGGCCCTGAGGGCTGCCAAGGCTGAGGTGTGTGTAAGCAAGAGATTTGAATGAGGAGCAAAGTTCACCTACCCCACTCGTAGAGGTCATCAATACATTAAGATTTTAACCGTGTGTTTGTCTGTCTGTGTGTGTGTAACGGAAGTGGGATGTTCGTGGGGCGGGACTAGACTAATGATGCGCGACCTTTGTACCATTGAACCTATAACGCTGCAAAGAATGTTTGAGAACTTTGGGCGTCGGCTAGCTGGAAGCTTCTAGAACAGCTGACGGATGCAATATCGGTGAGCAGCAGTCAAAGCAGATGCAATCTGGGGGCTGCAGGTGAAGCCGGAGCAGTAGTTGAAGCGGACGCAACCGAGGAGCAACAGCCGAAGCAGACGCAATGGGGAGCAGTTGACGGCAATCGAGGAGTAGCAGCTGAAGCAGACACAAGTGGCAAGCAGCAGCTGAAGCGGACGCAAACGGGGAGCAGCGCTAGTGCTCTATTATCCATGCTCTGACAGAGAGCTGTCCGGCGCCGAATTACTCACGTAGGCGAACAAGGGGGAAGTAGCTGAGCGAGCGAAGCGAGCTCAGCTACTTGTAATTATTGATATTCATTCTTTGGTACAATACTTCCCACTGGAAAGTGTACATTACTTTAAGAAACTGCATAATATGCTGACCAGAGCTGGCTACAGCAATACCGTAGAGACTGGTTCATAGGCGCATGCGCTTATCGCATGCAGCATCAAGAAAGTATGCGCTTATTATGAGTATACGCTTATTAGCGGCAACGCGGATTCTGCGATCATGTCATGGCAAGCTGACGAAGATGTTGTGAGTGATGTCATCTTATCTGCAAGGGAGTATGGTCCCGTACTACATGTCGGTGGCGAGATTCTTCAACTTGCACACGAGGACAGAAACGATGGCTGCGCCATCAATTACAAGTGCCACACTGTACTGTGTGCCTTGCGAACGGAGAAGTGTACGGTAGTAGGCTACGTCCCTCGAGAGTTGTCATGTAAGTGTTCGATATCCAGCGTAGCTTTGAGAGTGCCGGGTGCTTCTGCACGATCTGTAGTAGTGTGTCTCGCTAACTCTCGTCGACACGTCAGCATTTTTTGGGTGTATGCGCTAATTAAATGATACGTAAGGACAAGAAGGAAGTATGCGCTTGTTTAAAATTATGCGCTTAATAGCTGCATGCGCCTATTAACTGGTCTCTACGGTATCACATAAACCACAATACATGTAACAAAAGTGCTGTACATGTGTCTATTATAGTTGTGAGATCAAGTCTCTGTGTGAGTCTCTGTTATTAGTTTCCGGTTACAGTGGTGATGACCATGTCTTTGTCCCACTCATTTTGTACAAATGCGCGTGGAAACTCGTCTTGGGAGTATCTGTAGGATTGTTCCATTTGGGCTGAGTTTTCTGTCTTCAGCATTATGACAACCCACTGTGTCCCACCAGCTACTGCTTGTATGCGAAAACCTAGATCCCAGAGCTTCTTAATATCTTGCTCTGGGAATCTTTTGTCAAGAATGTAGGCTTGCTGCCCTCGTGCTCGATGTGTGGAAGTCATCATGATCCACTAACTGTTGAAGTATGCAATTGCATGGACGTTTCTGCTTTCCCTCCATTCCTGTTGAATAGCTGATGTGTTGAACTTTCCCTGGTAGTAATAGAGCATATCTTCTTCGTTTATGTGCCGCCGCTCTGCAACAGCAACAAGGATTCCTCCATGACAGCCAATCTTTGTGAAGATTTGGTTATTTTTATGGCACTGAGTAACCCATTTCATGAACTCCTGTATGGTATCCTTAGGATGGAGACCTTTTCCGAACAGTTTTACAGTTTGACGTTCGCCATCATTCACTCTCCAAGAAAGGAGCCACTGTTTGGAGGTTGTTCCGAGTACGCTGATGCTCTCACCTGCCCTCCACCCGTCTTGAAGCTTATTCATTGGGAATTCAATCTTAAGTTGACGTCGTTTGTCATCAGTTGAATGCCACTTCTGGTCGGTCATGACAACCACCTAAGTGTGTCTGTGTACACTTCTGAGGTATCCCAATTGTCTGTCTACTTCTGCTCTGGTTCCTCCAGATGGTATTGGCTTGTAGAAATGCCAGCGTTTGCTTCGAATGCCCCTTGCTATGCCTACTCCAGGTTACAAAGTGCTCACAGTTGTTGAAGAGGAGATGGTATCCCTCTTCTCCAACCTGTGACAAGGCTCGTTCAACTATTGCCTGTGGGGGCAATGCTGCAGGGAGGAGGTCACTTGAAGTGTTGTTAACGCGCACAACACTTCCATCAAGTTTCTTCCCTTTTCCCGACTTTGCATCTTGGTTTACGTCTGTGTAGCTTTCACGGCGCACTTTTGGTAGATTAGTGCCAATGGTAGCAGAGGTGAATGATCCCCATGCGTCACCAATCAAGTGGACCACTTCATTATTTCCGATATTAATGGCCCAGTGTGAATAGCTCCCTCGTTGGAACTCTATCACATCACCAACTTCACCTGGACACTCAGACTCCTTTGTTTTTGTCCATCCAAATGCTTGGACAATGCCCTGAATCCCCTCTATCCACTCTGCCATTGCCGTTGTGACTGTCAAGATCTGTGAGATAGTATGACCAGGGATGCCCACTGCAACTGAACACTTCTGAAGTAATTACAGTAACAGTGAATCTATCCTACACTCTCTACAAGCCAAATATCAGTAGAAATGATAATCAGTTCACCTTACAGGAACTTCAATACACTCAAACTCAATATTCACTACATCTCTAATACGTCACAAGTCACAATTTGTAAGGAATTGCGAGGGGAGTAATTTGTAAGAGAATTTATGGTATGTTCTCCTCACTGATTTTATTAAAAAATGTTGAATAAACTGTAAGTCGGAGCTTATATACCCTTGCAACCTGTAGTCAACAATATGTAATAGAGGCTTTGTTTTTTTAAAGGTCCTCTCAAGGAGCAAAGTTATTAGATGTTATCCTACACGTACATCCAGTGGCTACTCAGCAAACTGTTGCTTACAACATGCAGGGAGAAAGCATTCCAATTCTAGCAACTTAGATCACACTCACCCTCCACTGCCCCAATCCAGAGAACCAGCAACCCTGATGCACAACTGACAGTCAGTGAGATCCAGAGTGCCATAGACAAGGCCAACACACAGACCTTGGAGGCCGTCGAGTGTAAGTGAGAAAACCCTGAGTAGGTAACCAGCTCCTCTGCAGCACTTTTTTTTTGCCTGTTTGTGTACATAATAGCATCTGCACTTGTGTGTGTGTGTTTACTCCCTTGCCCCCTCTCTTTCCTTGTTCACCTCCCTCTCTCCTTCCTTCCTCCCTCCCTCCCTCCTTCCCTCCCTCCCTCCCTCCCTCCCTCCCTCCCTCCCTCCCTCCCTCCCTCCCTCCCTCCCTCCCTCCCTCCCTCCCTCCCTCCCTCCCTCCCTCCGTCCCTCCCTCCCTCCCTCCCTCCCTCCCTCCCTCCCCTCTCCTCCCCTCCCTCCCTCCCTCCCTCCCTCCCTCCCTCCCTCCCTCCCTCCCTCCCTCCCTCCCTCCCTCCCTCCCTCCCTCCCCTCCCCTCCCCTCCCCTTCCCTCCCTGCACACAGTGGTGAAGGCAGTAAGTGCCATCAATGCTGCAGTAGATGGAGGCGACCCAGAGTCCACTCTGGAGACCCTCAAGGCTCCCCCGGCTAGTATCCGGTCCATCACAGAGGAGTGTGCGGAGAGCTACCAGGAGAAACTGCTTCAGGCCAGACAAGAGAAGATGGAGGCAGGTAGGTTTGGGGGGGGAGAGGATGAGAGGGGGTGGGGTAAGGTAAGAAAGAGGAGAGAAGGAAGGGAGGAGGAGGAGAGAGGGGAGGAGGAGGGAGGAGGAGGATGGGGAGGAAAGAGGGAAGAAGTAGGGGGGAGGATGAGGACGGTAGAGAGGGGAGGTATGTACAGTTTATGCATCCAGTATATATGAAGGAGGTGTTGTGTACTTTTTCTCCTTTGGCCCGGCAGTGGAGGAGAGTAGTGGGTGGTCAGAGCATCGTACTCGTGATGGCTACAGCTACTACCACAACAGTCAGAGTGGAGAGTCCCAGTGGGAGAGGCCAGAGGGGTTCTCTGGACAGTCCCAGGAGCTCTCCAGGGAGGAGATACAGGTGGGTGGGGGAGGTGTACCAAGGTAACTACTGGGCTAATGGGAGTGGCACTGGTATGCATCAGTGAGTTGTTTTGCGGAGGACCATTATCTCCTGAGGTATACACAAAATGAGTTTTGATATGCTGACTGTACAGCAAGGCACATGTTAATGCACAAGGAATGGAAGTGCTCCCATGATACTAGGTTTAGTGAGCATAAGAATCTTTTCCCTCCCTCTCTCTCTCTTTGTCTCCCTCCCTCTCTTCACCACTCCCTTCCCCCCTCCCTCCCGTCCCTCCTCCCCTCCCTCCACAAATATATCCGCATAAGTAACACCACTATAATTATCATAATTATGCTCAAGATAGAGCCATTACACTCAAGACTGTATGCCACAGTTTAATTCTCTTCTCTAACAACTGTATGTTAACCCTCATCTGTCTCCCAGGCTGTAGTAACCAAGGTGACTGCTGACTACGACCGCTGGACACTAATGGAGGCCAATGAGCCATTGATTGTGCAGCTGCAGGCACACTGGCGTGGAGCACTAGTGAGACGACCATTCCAGGACAGATTGGAGTACCTCCGAAAGCACGAAGCACAGGCTGTGCTGCTACAAGCTCATGTGAAGGGGTACCAGCAAAGAAAGGCCTACCAGGACCGCCTGGAGTTCCTCAGGAAACAGGCAGCGATCATCGTCAGGGTATGTCGTGGTCATTTCCTAGTGTCTGGGTTTATTTCCTTGAGCATACAAGTCGCCAAAACTCATCATCCAAGAATGTCTCAAGGATATACCGCTGATTAACACTTTAACAACATTGGTACATATATGTGCAATGAGACTTTTAGCCTCATGATGTCATTTCTGGTAATGTCCTTAGGAGGTATGTTCTGTGTGAGTAGGGTAGCATTGCCCGATGGTAAGGAATTGAGGGTCCATTTCTTTGTTAGTTGTCGTCCCCTCTTCATTATTGCCCATCCTACCTCTCCCTGTCCCTCTCTCCCCTCTACCTGTCCTTCCTCTCCCCTCTCTACCTGTCCTTCTTCTCCCCTGTCTTCTCTCTCCCCTGTCGTCCCTCTCCCCCGTCCTCCCTCTCCCCTGTCCTCCCCCTGTCCTCTCTCTCCCCCATCCTCCCTCTCCCCCCTCCACAGGTCCAATCTTGGGCGAGGATGTGGCGAGCCAAGAAGGCTTACAGAAGCAGACTAGCCTACTTCAATGAGCATGTAAGTACCCCTCCCTTTCCCTCCACAGTGAGAGGAAGGCTCCAGTGAGATGATCACATCTTGCTATGCATTCTGTAATGATTTTGTCTTGCTATGTAATCTGTAGGAAGTTGATGTGGTGAAGATTCAGACATTCTGGAGGGGCAAGAAGGCAAAGAAAGCTTACAAACAGCTAGGTATATACAAGGGTACAATCATACATAGTTTGTTAAAAGCGCATGATGACATCATCGTTATCGCGGAGGAGGAGGAAGAGTGTGTGACTTTGTATTCTCCCGGTGTTGAAAGCGGAATCTTTTGCTTGTACGAATCGTGCTGGTTTAACTGCCATTCAAGCAGTAACCCACCGTTTCTCCCCATCTTCATCTTCTCTGCTGATGTCGACATCTTGGACTGTGTCAGGCTTAGGTACCAGCGCAAAAAGAAATTCTTCGTATCGATAAAGGTCAAGAACTGTTCCGTGCTAGTAGACTTCGCCTCATGAGCATTAAGTGCTTCAAATTCTAGCTAGTCACTTACTACAAGTACAAGACTAAGCCTCAGTTGAGCTCATATGTTCTATTTTTAGTGCACACAAGAAATTCTAAATGTTGACAGTCACACGCTCTTGAGTTTGTACATGCACATATTATAAAAAGTGCTGGTAGAGAGAGGGAGATCTGAAGAGTAGTAGTGAGTGTTGGGGTTGCTCACTGTGTGATGACATTATGGGCATTGATGGCATTATCTGGTGTCTTTCATAGTGGAAGTTGACCAGCCCCCTACTGCTGCTGTGCGGAGGTTCCTTGCTTTGCTGGAACAGAGTGACATTGACTTCAGCGAAGAACTGGGTGAGCAGACTTGTGTAAAATTTTGGTTGGTACTTGGTAGGCTAAAGTATCTTTGTGACTTGGGTAGATTGCAATTAGTCTTTACAGATCTTCTCCCTACAAGAAACAAGGAACATGCTTCTTCCTCAACCTGAACCCCCTCCTTCCTCTCCCTCCCTCCCTCCCTCCCTCCCTCCCTCCCTCCCTCCCTCCCTCCCTCCCTCCCTCCCTCCCTCCCTCCTTCCCCTCCCTCCCTCCCTCCCTCCCTCCTTCTCCTCCCTCCCTCCCTCCCTCCCTCCCTCCCTCCCTCCCTCCCTCCCTCCCTCCCTCCCTCCCTCCCTCCCTCCCTCCCTCCCTCCCTACCTCCCTCCCTCCTTCTCCCCACAGAATGCCAGCGTCTGAAGGCGCAGGTGGTTCAAGAGATTCACTCAAACCAACAGCAAGAGCAAGACCTCAGCATCATGGACATCAAGATCGGCCTTCTTGTCAGGAACCGTCTCTCAATTGAAGATGTCGTCTCCCATACACAGCAGGTCTGGTTATTACAATATGCAACTCTTACTGCTCCGTGGGTGTCTCACTGATAAACCAACTGCCAGTGTTACTCAGGCTACATGTACGTAGACCATAAGCAGTGATAGATAGGCAAGAGAAAATGGTTGTTTTGCGCACAATATACGTGTGTCTCTACCTGCTATGCAACCAGTTTGCACACACAAACCAGTTTCAAGTACAGCTATCTGAATACGTTCCAATTCTGATATGCCAATAATCAGCTTGAGCTGGAACTCTTACTGCTATGTTTCATGTCCCTCTGGATGCATACAGGTGAAGCGCAAGGAGAAGAAGCACAAGCATGTGGCATCAGGGACCGGTGACCCGGCAGCCCCTGCTGTAGGAGTTGGGGGACTCAGCAAGGCCAATCAGGAGAAGATTGAGGTATGTTCATCTTGCCCCTTGGTGTGTTTCTGGTTATCTCACAGGATACTCAAGTAAACCGTAATAGTTGACTCCAAGGCCGACAGTTCTTCATATTTCCGTTCCTTCCTCTCCCTCCCTCCTCCTCCTCCCTTCCTGCCTCCCTCCCTCCCTCCCTCCCTCCCTCCCTCCCTCCCTCCCTCCCTCCCTCCCTCCCTCCCTCCCTCCCTCCCTCCCTCCCTCCCTCCCTCCCTCCCTCCCTCCCCTCTGATTTCCAGGCATACCAACACCTGTTCTACTTGCTGCAAACCAACCCAAACTACTTTGCCAAGCTGATCTTTGAGATGCCTCAGAACAAGACCAACCGCTTCATGGAGAATGTCATTCTGACAGTATTCAACTATGCCCAGAACAATCGAGAACAGTTCCTGCTAGTCAAGCTCTTTGAGAGAGCTCTGAAGGAGGAGGTCGAGTGAGTCATTTGTACTGTACACAACTCAATGGCTCTCCCTTAGATGTGACACTCACTGAGTTCTTTCACATAATCGACCCCCCCCCCCCCCCCCCTTTTTGATAAACCTTCTTATCTCCGCCCATTTCTCTGACCTGTCACTGTCCCATTCTCAGGTTGAGATGTGAATAACATCCACCACCAGTTACACATGTCTCTTGCTGTCTCAGCAGTAATGGGTCATTGATGGTCAATTGTTGTGTCCTACAGGTCGAAGGTGGACAAGATTTCAGACATTATCACTGGTAACCCCACTGTGATCAAGATGGTCATCCACTACACAAGGTGGGAGGTGCATGTGCTGTACATTTCTGCCATTCCACTTGAGTTCTGTATAGTAAGATTGGCAGGTGCACAAAGGTGCATATAATTCCCATAGCTGTAGACCTCGATACAACTTTGCAAGCTTATTTCTTTTACTTTCATAAAACATTACATTTTAACTGCACAGCAAGCAGATGGGTAGGGAATCTGTAAAGCACATATTTTGTTTGTGTGATACAAGGAATGGCTGTAGTTTTTGTGACTGAAGCTTGCGTCCTCCTCTTCTCCCCCCTCCTCCTTTCTCCCTCCCCTCCTCCTCTCTCCCCTCTGTCCCCACAGAGCTGAACGAGGTCAGAGCATTCTCAGGGAGCTGCTGGGTCCACTAGTAAAGGAGGTACTAGATGAGAAGGACCTGGTACTGCACACTGGACCTGTGGATGTCTACCGTGCATGGATCAATCAGATGGAGACCCAAACTGGGGAGCCAACGTGAGAAGGCTAGATCTCTCTCTCTGGTGCTATGTTCCATTAGGCCTTTCGCAGTGTATGGTTACAGCGTACGAGCAAGAGCTTCTGAGCCTGTGGATTACCTTTGACTTTCTGCATTATTTTAGTAGCTCCTCTTCCCTCTCCTGATCCTCTGCCCCTTTTCTTCCTCCCTTTCTCCCTTCTCCCTTCACCTCTCTATCTTCCTTCACCTCACTTCCGTCACCTCTCTTCCATCCCCCCTTCCTCCTCCCCTCTCATTCTCCCCTTTCCCTTCCTCCCCTCTTCTTCCTCCCCTCTCTCCACCTCTCCACTGAATCTTTGCCCCTTCCCTTCTCGCCCCCTTCCCTGTCTCCTCCCTCTTCTTCTTCATCCTCCCATTTCCCCTCACCCTTGTCTCCCCCTCCCTCCTTCCTTCCCCTCCCCTATCCCTCCCCTTCCCTCGATCTCATGCTCCATTCCAACTTGTGATTAACAATCGGCTGTTACGTAACAAAGTGCCTGCTTATGTAATAGTTGTGTGACATTACAAGCAACACTGTAACTAATTACAAGCTGTTAACATCATTACAACATTTTCACACAAGGAAATGCTAGTTTTGTCTCCCCTTTAAAAATTTCCCTTGCTCTGGTTTCACATTCATGGAATTCCTGGATTATGTTTCTGTTTGGTGGATATGTGGTTTGGGAGTGGTCTGTAATTGACCTTGGAACAGTTGAAGGGCTTTTGTCTATGTACCCCTCCCTATGAAAGTGAGTTGTGTTAATAGATGATGTGCTCCCTCTTCCTTCTCTCCCTCCCTCCCTCCCACGTATCCCCTCCAGCAAGCTGCCATATGATGTCTCCAATGATCAGGCCCTGGAACACGAAGAAGTTAGGATGAGGATTGGACGCACCATCCAGACCATCCGTGCTCTCAGCGACCGATTCCAGCAATCCATCCTTGATGCTGTGGACAAGATACCGTGAGTCAGCAACCATTTGATTCCTCCATTAACTCCATAACACTATCTGCAAAATTGGCACATACTACGTAAATTGAAAGTACTAGGAATATATACGTAGTATCAAGTGTGCTGTTCTGTTATTTGAACTACTACAAGGTGATACCTCTCCCTTCCTCTTGCTTTCACTTTCTGTCCCTCCCTCCTCATTTCCCCCTCCCTTCCTCCTCGTCTTCCACTTTTCTCTCTCTCTCTTTCTCTCTCTGTTTCCTGCCCCTGTCTCCCTCTGTTCTTCTTTCCTCCTTCCTTTTCCCTCTCCTTCCTCTTTTCTCCATCCCTCCCTCCTACCACAGCTATGCAATGCGCTACATTGCGATGCAGCTGCGTCTCCTGCTGCACACTAAATTTCCTGATGTCCCAGAGGATGACATTCTGAAAGTAGTGGGAAACCTCCTCTACTACCGCTACATGAACCCCGCCATTGTTGCCCCTGATGCGTTCGACATTGTGGATGTGGGGATGGAGCAACAGCTATCTCCTGACCAGGTGTGTGCGAAGGAGATGGATGAGAGGAGAGGCTGGAGTGGGAGGGAGGGAGGGAGGAGGGAGGGAGGGTGGGAGGGAGGGAAGGAGGAGTAGGAAATGGATGAGGGAAGAGGAGGTGTGGGGTTGGGTGGAGAAGGAGGAAGGGAGGGAATGGAAAAAGAAGGAATGAGGGAAGACAGTAGGGTGGAGAAGGAGAAAGGGAAGGGAATGGAGAAGGAGAGGGGGGG
>OZ007505.1:7394914-7432414 GCA_963931865.1 Axinella damicornis | reverse complement strand
ACGCTTGGCAGTGAAAGCGTTCTCACCTGTGTAGCTCACCTGAGACGTCGTTGGTCAAACTGGTGCTCTATTGGCCTCATCAGCACAAAAGCTAGGCCGCTACATGTACACAGGTGTCGAAGACTCGAATCACACGGCCTCACTCCCTCTCTGCCACAGCTTTCTCTTTCTTTCATATTATGGCTTCTGTAGTCTATCACATTTGCTTTTGTTGAAGGCAAGGTTGTTGAGTGATTAATTGTAGTGGGTATGGTAAGAGTCGTGTATCTGGGAGTAGTTTCGAGCCTGACAGCCTGAGGAACTGACAGCCTGATGGAACTGTTAGCCTGAGGGAACTGTTATTGAGTACGTTTGAGAGCTATAGAGTCTACATCTAGAAAAGCTGTGGGTGGGACAAGTGAGCTTCTGGCACCCCCACGTTTCAATAATGAGTGAGGAAACAACAGTTACCATGACAATGGGCAACTAATATCTGTATGCTGGAAATCGGGTTTCAGAAAGTTGGCTGTAATTACATGGGATTATACAATTCTGAGTAGTGGATAATTTTCTCATGTCAGCTGTACAAATCTGAATGCTAATTAGTGCATGTTCAAAGTGTGACTAAACAATTGCTTTTTTCTGTCTGTCCGTAGTTAAACATTGAACATTAATCTCATTGAAACATTTCTGTACCTGATACAAGTCAAGGTGGTTCTTTTCGCTGTTATTTTCCGCTACATCCTATTATCCATTTATTGCTCCACCCCTTTCCACGTGGTAGTTAATTAGCATGTGACCTTTCATAAGTGAAGACCGGTTGTGTGTCTAGGCTCATCATGGGGTAGGTATTCTGAATACAGTCTAGTTGACATGGTCTCCAATCCTGTATTGGTTCTGTGGGCATCACCATGTCTGCATGTATCCAGCATACCTAGTCTTCTGTTGCCATTTAGCAGGAAAAGTGTTGCAGTCCCCAGGAAATGCCTTAAACAGGATTCTATTGGTCTCCAATGCAGCTAGTCTCGGAACCAGACTCCCAACCCAAAGGGGGAGGGAGAGTCTGGTACAGTTGCATACATAGCAATTTGCAGTCCGCGGAATTTCGGCAGCATGAATCTGATTGGTTGTATTGGGTTGTGGCACGTCACAGGTACAATGCAGCGTGCATGTGAATACATGCTATGGCTCTAGTTACTGAGTCGGTAGGTGCATGAAGGATATCCGTCCTTCAAGCTTGTTGTCGCCATCAAGGAGGTAGACTGCTCAAAGTTATATAGTGTCTCAGCTAATTGTGAATCACTTGAATTAACGTATGACACAAGAACACACGAAATAAGAGCTGCAAGTGATTCACGGCACGACTGGCACGACGTATGACAGAGATATAGAATTTGTACCTAAGGACAAATCATGCAACAATTATTAATTTGTGTTCTCATCTGCTTCCCGTCTTCCTCCCATACAGTAAGGGTCGTGTGAGGAGGGCCCCTGGTCAGGAAGGAGGATCGGAATTCAAGCGACAGTCGGTGAAGTACACGGCACAAAAGCTGTTTGAGAAGGGTGTCATTCTGGAGATTGAAGGTCTACCCAACCACCAGTGAGTCACATGAGATGATGACCAGTCAATTTCCTCAGATAGTCATGTGACCTACTCAACCACCAGTGCACGAGTACTCAACCACCAGTGCACGAGTACTCCACTCTTAGTTGTAGTCCCAGCTGCCTAGAGAAGCATCAGAATAGTTATGGGATGGAAGAAGAATTAAGGGAAAGAACCTGATACATCAAAAGACGTGGTTGTTGAACTTAGCTTGTGTTGTGTGTGCTCAGAACAGCATGAGGAATGAAGACAACAGGTAATTGACGTACAGCTAGTAAGTGGATTTTGCAAGCTGAGTGTTGTCAAAGTAAAAGTCTTAGCCATATTTTCATGATACAAGCGATCAAATACTGCATGGCAGTGGGAATGGCCTGGAAATGACGCTATAGAAGTCCTGGATTCACTTGCTGACGAGATTTGAGGTGATGAAATGCAAAACGGCCACTAAGCACATTCTTTAGTTTTACTATGTACACTATGTTCAAGCATCCCAAGATCACGAGGAGTACTATAGCACGTACGTTCCATGTTCCACGTGGAGGTGTGAAGAGTTAATTATGACTATATATATCCTAAATCCCATAGAAGCAGAGGGTGGTTATGAGCCATAATTCCCTCCCTCAAGGTACTTGTAGGGAATTATGGCTGTAATTCCCTCCTCAGGATGATAGCTACCATTTAACGAAGAAACAGTGCATGTAAACCTCGTCCTCGGGCTGTTACCCTTAATTGGACTCAGTTGGTTTACTGCCATAAACTAACGATGACCTTTCCGACATGTGAACCACCTTTAGCAGGAAGTGAAAGTTACTAGTTAACTTAGTGTTACTTCATGGTCTTTGCACAAGTAAGCAAGTGTCAAACTACCATAATTATGCCTATACTCAATGTGTTAGGGATTGAGTTGCTTAACTTTTTTTATCGTGTAAGCTATAAGGTAAACTCAGCAACAGTGACAGCATAATTATTTGTTTCATTTCAGATTCAGGAATGTTGTGTTCGAGATAACATCAACAGACGTGGGTGTGTTTGAAGTGTCCGGCAGATTTCTGGGGAGACAAATTGAGAAAGTTGAGCTTGTCTTCCAGGTATGTGTGTATGAGTGTAACCTCCCAAATGGTGGTCTCCAGAAGTTGTCTTCAGGTGCATATGCATGATATGTGGCCTGCATCCATCTAAAGCTAATGTCCAGCGTACATGGTCTGCAAAGTTGATGTCTGGCGTACTTGGCCTGCATCTAAGTTTGTTGTCCACCTGGTTGTAGGAAATTGTGGTAGGGACCAGGGAAACAGGAGAGGTGTTATTAGCTAGTCTGGTGCCCATACCCTCCCGCATGTGCAAATTAAAAGAGGGTCTACTAGGTGTTCTGAGCAACTTGTCACATAGGGCATGCAGGGCCGCTCTCGGATTTGAGAGCTTGAATCAGATGGCAGAATGCAATGATGTAAGCAATCAGGCAGGTGGCTTACCGTACGGTATAGTGTCGTGCATAGTGAAAACTTGTCTTGCAGCCTGTTTACGACTATCCTAATTGACTTTGCGGCCATCTTGAGCTTTAGTAAACCATACTGTGTAGAATTGTATGGCTGAGGCATCAGAAACTCAAGTTCCAGATTTAAATATGACATTCTTTTTACACCGGCCCCATGTGACAAGAATGTTGCTTAGAACACAAGACCCTCTTTCCGCTTTTGGGGAGGGTCTGGGAATGAGACTGGTTATTAGCATTCATGAGTTGCTGACCAATAATTATGGACTAGTAGTAACACCTAAAGATTAGTTGGTTACGTGGCTCCTACAACAGCTGCAAACTATGAATCACAAAAAAATATCATGCTGGGAATACAAGAAGCATCCATTCCGGTGAGGGAGCACACACGTGGCTTCCCATATGCACTGTATAGATGCAGAGGAGGACGCCAAGGTTGACCTTTTCTAATCAAGTCTCATTAAAGTCACGTGTAATCCGATAATATGGATTACGTAACCGATCTTAAGTACAGTACTTCCATAGACAATATTTCGACATCGAGCCCTGACGCAATCACCTGGAATATCGACTCACAGGGAAGCGTAGGTATCTGTTGTCATTATAAAAGGCCGAGCCCTTCAAGATTCAGCTGCAGCATGGCAGAAACGAGTTAAAGTAGTCACCCGGGCCAGATGGTCCCCACGCGCGCCGCAAACATATGGCCCGCGAGACTCGAGTGGAGGTTCGATGCCGTCTCGTCGATTTGCAAAGTGCGTTCAACGATTGCCAGCTGGGAACACTCCATAGCAGCCCCAGAAACGGTCTTCTATTCGTAGGGCTATTTGTAATAACTTTTAATAACCGTCCACTTGTCACATGACATAAGTCAATAATTACTCATGACGTATTCGGTGGCCAACCTCCTCTGGTATAGATGGTGAAAATTACAGGTAAATATAGTAATTTCCATGTATGGACTTTATGACGAAACAGCAAACCGTTAAAATCACATGAATCACCAGAGAGCTAGACAGGTCTACTTAGCTAGGGAAATGGAACGTGAAGTACATTACGTAGGAAGCAGTACGTGTGTTACTTTGAGTGAGAATAAACAGAGATACACGGACGGACTAGGTGTTTTTTGGTCCAGAAGAACGATACAAGCAGATGAGAACTCACCATTGTCTGCTATGGTGCAAAGGTTGTTTCTGAATAGGGATGAAGCCACGATTCACTGTGTCTAGGTCCCCTATAACTGCCAGTTTGCATATGCATGCTGCAACCAATTTCCATGTGCACGCTGCTACCTTTCCGTAATTAGTTATTACCCACGTGCGCATGCGAAGCAGGATTAAGCAATCGTTTTGTCTGCCTGTCATCTGTCAGTCGTCTGTCAGGTGTTGAAATCTCGCCCACTTAGACACTCAAAAACCTTTGAATGGGAGTCAAACAATAGCAAATAGCAAAAAACTGCTCTATGTGTACCTGACTGAAGTCAAGAGGACACAGTGTACGCAATAGCACATGTTTGATGTGCATCGGTAGAGATGTCACGTCAATTGTAGCTGCAATGTATCCTGTAGACGTTGCACGGGGTATGTGTTCTATGAACACCTAGTTACTAAGATTAACATCTGGTAGCAATGTTTGAATTTCACTGTCACTTTGCCAGCTTGATACACTCCTGGGAATACTTGTAATCACACCACACCCATTAGCCTCATACCCAGGCCTTCAATCGCGGGGGGAAGGCCTGGTATACACTGTTTGCGCATGCGCTTAATTTCCCCCAAAATCTTGGAAAATAGGATATCTCGGTATTCTTCCGTGAAACGATGACGTCCACGTTTACATTCCTAGAAGAACCGCAGCGAACGACGAGTAGCAATAATGGCGTGCAAAAGTTCCGGTGGTAGTAGTTTCTCTGAGGCTCTTACCTATGCTTTGCGAAGGCTGAAAATGACACGGATGACTGTGAAAGAAGAGCAGCGCTCCTCCATGAGAGCTGTGTACGAAGGCAGCGACGTGTTCGTGTGGCTATACTGGCTATGGCAAGAGCCTGTGCTACCAAGCGCTCCCTTTCCTCATGGAGTCTAGCTACAAGAAGGGACTTGTAGACAGTGGAAAGAGCTGTGGTGTGCTTGTTGTGAGCCCTTTGATCCCTCTCATGCACGCGTACGCGGGTGTGTTTACGCAAACGTCATCGGTTAAGCCCAACCCATTCGCAAACGTCACAATTAAAATTGACGTAATATTTAAATTAAACGCATGCGCAAACAGTGTATACCAGGCCTTCCCCCCGCGAGGCTACACACCCATGAGTGAGAGAAAAGCTCTGGCTCAATAGCAGACTAGATATCCAGCATACATGGCCTGCTCAAGCTGATTGAAGTCCATGGCATGTGCAGATTGGTACATTGAATCTTTGTCATGCCCAGAGGAGGTCCGACAGGGTCAAGAGGTCATAAATGGAATGATTACGTGCATATAATTATGAGATCAAACTTTCACCGCTGTACCGCGAGCTTTCATCATATCTTTGGATTCACCAGGCAATATGCTAACAGTCAATGCACTGTACCCCTGAGGTACAAGCGCGTAGGTAAAAATACTAAGCTAAGCATAATTATGCTGTGCGAATTTCAAGCACAAAAGAATGCAATCTCAGAATCAGCCTGTCTTCAAATTACACACCCAGCTTCCTGTCGAACCTCCTCTGTGTCATGCCAACAAAAGTAAGGGGTCATCAGGCTTTGGGATTGCATGTACCCAGGGAAATGCCACACATGTCAATTGACTCAACCTGAAAGGTACATAGATGCCATATTAGTGTTCAATCTGTGATTTGGCACTTCGTAATTAGCTGTCTCCAGTATCAAATAAGACACTCCTCCTGTTTCCTTGAGTTGTAGGCAACAGTCCAGAGCTTCAGAGTCTGGGCACTAGACTGTGGCTGGGACATACATAGATGCTAAGCTACTGTGCAATATTACCTGTCTTCAGTATCAATTTCGGTTTCCTTAGTCAGTTTAACATTCCTGAGCTTCCATTAGTCACTGCATGCAGAGCAACTATGAAAGCAGGAACACAGGAACAAGGAATGGAACAAATGATACACAAAATATTTAAGTACTGCCCTGGGATCGGGATTAATCAGTTTTGGCCATACAGTTACCGAGTGCATGAGTTTTCACAACAAGTGGTTTTGCTCGCCCAGCTTCTCATTTGCCTACGTAACCAGTCCGGCACTGGGCAACTCTCTGTGCAGCTCCCCGATTGCGTCCACTTCAGCTGCTGCTCCCCGATTGCGTCCACTTCAGCCCCGATTGCGTCCACTTCGGCTGCTGCTCCCCGATTGCGTCTGCTTCAACTGCTGCTCCCTGATTACTTCTGCTTCAGCTGCAATGCTGCTCCCCTGATTGTGTCCGCTCCAGCTGCTGCTCCCAATTGTTTCCACTTCAGCTGCTAGCTGCTCCCTGATTACATGTTCCATTCTGCATTCCACATTTCACAGTCACCCTATGTGCAGACAATTCCATTTCTCCCTCCCTCCCTCCCTCCCTCCCTCCCTCCCTCCCTCCCTCCCTCCCTCCCTCCCTCCCCTCTCCTCCCCTCTCCTCCCCCCCCCCCCCCCCCCCCCCCCCCCACACACACACACACAACACATGCAGGACCTGCTCCAGCTACAGTATGAAGGTCTTGCAATCATGAAGATGTTTGGACGTGCCAAGATCAACGTCAACCTGTTGATTCACCTAATCAACAAGAAATTCTATGGCAGAGTATAAACACAAAAGCTAGAATAAAACATTCCTTTAACCCATTACATTGGAATAGACGTTTTTCATGTACCACCCAAGGCTGTTGCTTTTGTTGTTTTTTTTCTGGATCTAGTTCCAATTTGTCTGTAAAAATTTGCCTTGTAAATAGCAGTGCATACTTGCAATACATGCATGCATCCAATGCAGTCTAGGTCACCGAGATAACAATGTTTTATCAAAAGGGTCCCTGGATGTGCCCCCAGCCCCATCTGTGGATCTTCTTGCTGTGAGAAGTCTGCAGCACACAGTCTAGTACTCCTCAGATATGCAGTGAAATCTCTCAATAGAGGATACATCGGAGACAACGTAAATCCAGGCGTTTGTCCTTATTGAGTGGTTGTCCTCTTCTCAGAGGAAACCAATCATTTGGGTTTTGAAAATCATCCCTTGCAGAGGTGTGTAGCTAATTTGATGCAAGGCAACAAAATACCCCAAATTGACAAAACTTGGGGATCCTGTGGGCACGGCTGTCACAAACCACAGCTGGGATGATTGTGGCCGGGCTGGGGAGGTGTGTGATGTGTGTTGGTGTATTCTTTTTGTGTGACTGAATGATTGAAAGGTGCACAGCAAAAGAGAAGCGATTTTCCAAAAAGCCAGCCACTCCAAACCGTTGAGCCGTGGAACCATCCCATTGGTTAATTAAATCGAGGCCCACACCCACGCGGTAATTATACCAATTATTTTGTACTTCCTGCATTCCTGTACCGGTATTCATTACCAAACTTAATTGGGTGCAACCTATCTATAACAACATGCGTGGGCGGGTGCTATAAAAGCACGTCTAGTACAGTGTGTCTTCAGTATATCAGGGGTAGCTGGCTGGCTACTTGCTACATTCTGAAATATGGCCAAGTTATGGGTTCACGGTGAGTTGCACAATGCGATTACTTTGTCAGTTTACTACAGATAGTAGATCAAATGTACCTAGCCATGTGATCGTACCGGAGGTACCTCGGGTTGTTTATTCCTCCTTCTAAGCGCTCCCTATACCCCAAAGCCTAGCTAACAACCGTCTGTGCTCCATGCAGGAGGGACTTTTCAATGTGATACTGCAGTACACAGTCCAATACCAGGTTGAGTTGATGGACCTTAGGCTCTGTTAGGCCTGTGCAGTCGCTTTAGCTCCGTTCATGTATTTACTCGTGTTACTGCAAAGCATGAGAGCATTATATTCTGTGGGTAGAGTGTACAAACAGGATTTTGGTCCCTGGGCGTCAAGGCAAGGTTGAACAGCTGGAATCAGTGTTCTGGAATACACACTCGGGGGGCTGGCATCAGAAGACACTGAGATCCATCAACTCATTGCAACTAGGGCTGTTTTTTTTTGTTGACAGCACCATGATAACGAGGCGATCGAAACTAGCAACTGAATGCCAATACTGACCAGTACTCTGAGGCCAGACGTTCACGACACAAGCAGGGAAGTGAAAAGAACGTCTGGTCACTATAGACAGGTTTTGTGGATGTTGCCGGAATGTTGGCAGCTTCGATCAGATTACCGAAGTTGTAGTATGGCAATGCAGTTGTGTTCCTTCAGACATTTGCCGTTTTTAAATTCCTCTGTGCCACAAACGTCTGGCCTGCGAGACTATACCCTTGGACTGACATGACAGCCTTACATCCTCTCCGTGGTGTAAAATTTCAGGTGAAACACCTTCAAGAGTACACCAACTCATTTTTACGGAAGAGCTGAGTAGACTCCAAGGAGAGAAAGAAACTCTCCTATGGCATGATGAGACTCAACGAGCAACCTTGCAGTTAGCAGTTGAATGCTATTACCACTTCCACCCAATTATGATGTATGTCATTTGCCTAAGCTGAGAGATACTCTTTTGGCAGGAAGATCCTTTGCTAATAGCAAGAAAATGTGAATGTGGAAGCCGCCTACCCATGTTTCAAGCCTTACCCCAAAACCAGTCCATGCTCTCTTGAGGATCAAAGCCCTAGAGCGGAAGATCAATTAATTAATGAACCACTTTTGTTAGGTTTCCCACCCAAATTATCTATCTCATTTCCTGGTACCGTTGAGAGTCTCCTGGTTGAATAACCTTGTGCCCTCACTTGGAATCTTGTGTCCCTACCCATCACCTAATGCTGACTGTCTGCTCTGTTTGCATGTCTATGTGTGCTGTGTGTGCAGTTAAAAGAGCCTCTTTGGATGAACAAGGTGAGCACTAGCGTGAACTGGAACACATTCTTTATGTAGATTTTCGTAACGCTGCCCATACTTCCTTAATCCACTGTGCACTACAGCAACTAGGTGCTTCGAAATGCATGCCTAGTCCCTATTCATTTCAAGGCACACAACAAAGGCATGATTATAACGAAAGCATATACCGTATAGCGGGAAAATTTGGCGGGCATTAAATTTGGCGGGCATTAAATTTGGCGATTTCAGCCAAAACGCCGTATTTTTAAATTTGGCGATCCTCGGCACAAATGACGTAACGGAAATGACGTAAGCCTCACTGCGAGGCGCTAGGCGCTCAGTACAGTGTGAACTGTACATGTATCGATTGAGTGCGACCAGTTTAATAGTTACCAGCTAGCCATGGAGACCTTCGAAGTGGAGAGATATGTCAGAGGCTATCACGTTTTCCATACAGTTTGGAGCCCCACCGTCCGAGAGCGGCGACTGGATTGCGCTGTGGCGGTGATGCGCTCGAGCGCAGTCGTTGGCCACGTCCCTCACACTCTCGTTAGCGGCTTGTAGTTCCTTCCCGGAGAGAGAGAGGAATCCCCGATGTCGCGTTCTCTTGGGAGTATACAGCTGTCTTTTCACTGGTACAGTGCCATGTACCCGAGTGGCCGGCTGAGGTGGGGTTTAATATTGGCGGAATTTAATTTGGCGATTTTTTCCTGCACCGCCAAATTGCCAAATTAAACCCCCCGCCAAATTTTCCCGCTATACGGTATTATGGGACAGCTATATATAGGTGAGATTGCCGCATGTACATTGGTGGATTTCAAACTTTGTGTGGGAAACCAGTTTATTTGTCTGTGGTCTGGGAGTGCATCCTCCTCCCCTCCCCCCTGTAACTCCCCACTCCCTCCTCCGCTAACCTCCTCCCCCCCTTCCCCCTGTAACTCCTCACTCCTTCCTCCTCCGCTAACCTCCTCCCCCCTGTAACCCTGTAACTCCCCACTCCAACTCCCCACTCCTTCCTCCTCTGCTAACCTCCTCCCCCCCTCCCCCTGTAACTCCCCACTCCTTCCTCCTCCGCTAACCTCCTCCCCCCTGTAACTCCCCACTCCTTCCTCCTCTGCTAACCTCCTCCCCCCCCCCCCCCCCCCCCTCCCCCTGTAACTCCCCACTCCTTCCTCCTCTGCTAACCTCCTCCCCCCCTCCCCCTGTAACTCCCCACTCCTTCCTCCTCCGCTAACCCCCCCCCCCCCCCCTATAACCCCCTACTCCTTCCTCCTCCGCTAACCTCCTCCCCCTCTCCTCCATGTAACTCCCCACTCTAGAATTTTCCAGTGTGGTCACTGTCTTGAAGCTCGGCTCAACCACTCGCACAACTATCAAGGCTGAAACTCCTAACCCAGTATGGAATGAGGACTATCTCTTGTAAGTTACAGCAGATCATAACACTCCTGATAGGAGAAAATTGTCCTGCGTAATGTAATGTGTTGTAAATAAATAATTAATGTTTCACTACCTTAGGAATGGCCTACAAAGATTCTGACTACACCGTTGCCATGCAGTGACCTATGCGTATAGTTTTGGTGATCAACTGAGCATCGCATGGTCCTCACATGTTATCGGTTGCAACAGCTACCAAGAATGTGGTTGCACCTCACTTACATGTATAAGCAACAAAAATCCTCATTCCTGGATAACACGTGATGCCCATGAAAGTTGGATGGAATGTGATCAATCTACCCCATGGGTATGGATAAGTGTAAATATGAATAGGTCACCTTTAAGGTCGCGGGCTAGTCGCGTATTAATTCAATTAGCATGGTACACGCCAGTATTGTTTTCCGGCTGTACTGTCAATTTTCGTGAACCTATCGACCTTTTGCGGAAGTCAATTAGACGTCGTGGAAAGTGTAGAGACTGCCAGTGCCTGTCACGGCGTCATTGTACGTTTTGTGGGCGAAGTCTCAGGCTAAAGCTGTTGTTGTTCGGGCGAAAGTTATTTGAACCACACCCGAGTTTGACTGACGGAAGGACACCAATCCAAAAGAGAGATCCTGGATGTCCAGCAACTGTACTTTGCGGAAGCGGATAGTTTTTGTCTGACCGATGAACACAGTGGCAGTACAGAGCTAAGAGTAGCCTAAAATGTGTCCTTGAAGGTGATTCTTGCTTGTACTCGAGCGTCCTGCTCTGGTTCCAAGCAGCTGTCCGTCTAAACTATCCGCTTCCGCATTCTACGAGAGTGGTACTCATGAGCTGTGGTAGTCATGAACTTGTCAGGTATGTTTTTGATTTTATTCTGTGGTTTAAAATTGTTAGTAGCTTGTGTGAGGCTGCCTCCGTGTGTTAGTATAGTACGTGCTTCAGGCTGGTATTCTATTTAGTGCGCTCTGCGCAATGCGCCGAAGACTAGCCCGCAACCTTAAGTGTGTGCAGTGGTGCACTGGTAAGAGTGAGTCTCTTGTGCTCGACTCAGGCTCTGTCCTGGGTTCGAATCCTACTAAAGCCCCGTTTTTCTGTTGAAGGATGGTACGCCGTGCACCTTAAAAGAAGGATTTGCCCTTTGCCCTTCCAGAGAAACAAGTTTGAGCAATGCCATTTATTGGGCGAGCGTGAGCGAGCTCCACACTAGTCATAGTCTCGTGCGCGGCGCTATATGGCGCTGTACAACGTATATGTATGTCGATCTCTCTCCCATACCGTAAATCAAGCGCGTGCAATACAACATACGAAACATTGCATTCATTTCCGGACATCGTACCGTAAATCTCCGCCGTGCGCGAGAGTCTGGCACCAAGACTAGGGCGAGAACAGATCGATCGTGACCTACCTACCTCTGTACTTCCCCAGTGGCGACAGCAAAGACGAACACCGCTGGTGGACCTACCTATTCATTGACCTCAGAGCTGTAGCAACGTGTACGTGTCCTGCAGAGCACATGGTGTGCTGGACCATGTACCAGTGTGCAGCATGCATAGCTATAGGTTTTGTGTTTAATACCTGCAATTTCGCCGCTAGACTGCTTCAGCTAGCCTCACTCTGTGTTGTGCAGTTTCGCACATGTACTCGCTCACGCTCGCCCACAATGTCACACATATTCCACTAGTATAATTATGGTAACTTATGATGTCATCACCGTCCCCTGTTAATTGGACCCATGACCTGCATGAAAACTTTCTGTATTGGAGATGCAGCATTCCTTGGGGTCAGCGCACACATGAATAATATTACTAGAGCATAAGTGAATGCCTAACATGATGAGTACAATCAAAATCCTTTATTCATGAGCGTGTGGTCCCAGATGTAGCTGGATCTATGTGTTGTCACGTCTGGCAATGTTCTGTGTGAGCAGAAAGGATGGGTGCACCCAAATATGTAGACAGCATGGCCGTGTCTGGGCTTGGCATTGTTGTTGGACCCCGGTGGGCCATATGTTTCTCTCCTCCTTTGCACAAATGGGCTGAGAAAACAGCTCATTCCAATTAACACACATGTCATGTGAGGACCATGCTCAGTCGATTGAGTCAGCAATGGCGGCCAAAGGGAAGACAAGAAATTATTACAGCGCTCACAACTCCGCCAGCATGGCGCCAGCGATCACAGTTGTGTGGTCAGAATGTTTGTGGGGCCTTCGTAAGAGCTGTACTGGCAACGAACGTTGAAGCAAACTCGTACTCAATGGCAGTAAGAATTCGATAACGTGGAATGAGGCTGAAAAAGACACCTAAGTTGCAGAAGACCAAAGCACAGAGCAACAAAATGAGAATAGGGCTGGAAATATATATTTCCATGACAATCTGTGGACCCAGCTAGTGCCAACATAGCCTCTTTCCCAGGCTCGGGCCTGGGAACGAGGCTAGTGCCAGCAATGCTGCATTGCAGTACCGTAACGTTCAGACGCCTCATTCATTCTCTGTCATCCTCAGTCTAAAATGTGCTCATGCTCACCCCACAATGTCATACATCTGTGCTGCCATCGTTCTTCGCCTCATTCACCATGTGAGCAGCCTGGCGCTGGGCAGCTCTTCTGTGCAGAGGTCTGATGAATTCTTACCTCTGTTTGTGTTTGAGCAGCACGGCGCAGTACACGACGGTTCTCTCTTCGGACATAGTTACATGTATGCTTTAGAGGTCTCGCCTCCCTCACTGTGTCTGCGTATCTGGCGAGCACTGGGTCCAGACATCTTGCCAACTCATTAGTAAGTACGAAGGTTGCGCGGCTTTGCAAGTTGGAAGTGATGGAAATCTGGGCAGGGCCTGGCACCAAAGCTATTGATGTTGATTTTGCTTGAGTCTGTGCTTTGAATGAAGCCACTGTGTGAATACAGAAATGTGTGTATGAAAAGCCTTTTGTTGTAAGAAGCCAGAGCTAAGTGTCTGTTTGAGAGTTGCACCTGCCATATAAGGAAGGCGCTGAACTGTGAGGTCTCTGATACAATGTTCTAGCCTTGTCCCAAGTCCCCAATCCCTCAGCTTCGCTTTCTGGGCACATGCTTGACCTCTGGCACTGGTTGCGGTTGGCAGTGGCGACAAATTTCCATGTTTTTCTGGGAATGCTCGCGCATGCGCAAGCAGTGGATACCAGGCTGCTTTCTCTCCTCCCACGCGGCCTGGGAACGAGGCTACAGCGATCACAACAGTGTGGTCAGAATTTTCATGTGCCTTTCCTAAGAGGTGTACTGCCAACGAAAGTCGAAGAGAGTGCTCGAGCAATGGCGGCCGATGGCGCGTGCCTGACAAGCCTGCCAGTGTAATATGAATCAGTACCCAGTGCCACCATAATCTGAGATCGCTAAAGTTTGTGCTGACAATTAATAGTAGCCTTGAAGTACGACATTTGGGATCAACATTGTTTTGCTGAGCAGGTCACAAAGGAGTAATTACTTGTGACTAATAATTAATTACCAGATATTGACCTCTTTGGAGTTAATCCTAGCCTCGTTCCCAGGCCGCTTTCCCAGCCCATGCTTTCCCAGCCCATGTGAAGAGCCGTCAATCCTTTGTTCTCTGCCAAGGCAACTCCATCCTGGCCGAGATCATGGTTGAGATCATGAATGAGCCAATGGCTGAGAGGAAGCACTGAGAGGAAGCACTTCCTCATACATGTATTTCTGTCTCCCCTTAGACTGTAGGGCCCTTGTAAACAAATAATGGGGGAAATTTTCTTCTCCTTATGACTCCATTGTGGAAGGAAACTGTAATAACATCAAAGACCTACCAATTACACTTTAACCTGAGAAGGTAGTAGCACACATCCAGAATTGCAATAAGTATTGACTGCTAATTGCTAAGATTGTCTGTGGGCCAAATAATTTTCCATTGTTTGCAGTATGCTATGCATGCCAGATAGTATTGCTAAAGTAAGCTTGGCAAGTGCTTAGCAACAGAATCACCGCAGACCAATTTAAGTAATTGGCAGACACGTAATAACTGGGTGACCAAGTTAACAGGAATACACAACAGAAAAACACATTTATTGCAATTAGCAAAGTTGCATTGCCATATCCCCACGTGAAGTAGTTCTAAAGAACAGCTATCAATTTCCTGTGTTTAGTTTGGGTTGGCCCCACGGGGCCACAGTTACCAAATTGCCAGACGCAATCCCCCTTTTTGCCTTGACCTGTGAACCAACAACCAACCATGACGTCATAATGACGTATCTGTAGTATACGGAGGTATACCGTCCAAGAAATAAGATATACGGAGGTGCACAAGTAATGGACACGTGCAATGAAGTTGACGAGCGCGTTGACGATCTGAGGCCGTGGAAGAAGCGCGTCCTCCTACCAAGAAGCTCTGGGGCAGATCTCTCATCACTGAGCGCTCGAGCGTATATCACGTCAGAAAACACTTGGCTGGGTCGAATCACTTGAAGGTACAGGCAGCGAGTGGGCTGCGGGCGTCCACCAAGAGGACGCCTGTGGTGCACCGCCCGTGCACAGAGCTGAAATTGAGGTAGTGAGAGGGCCTAGGGGGGGATAGGGAGCCAGTTTTGATGGCATAAAAGGCTAGAATCCCTGCAAGTACCAAATTGCCACTCCGAGTACTTTTTTTTGCCTGAGGGGAGAAACAACCAACCAACTAAAGTGGCATTGCATCTGGCAATTTGGTAACGTGGCCGTGGTTGGCCCACTACTTAACTTCTGCGCCCTTCATATACCTTATTAATTGCAGGTACTAATTTAGCGATTTTAGCAAGCACAGCACTGTGGCCATATGGCTCTTAATCGACCAACATTTTTTCTTCTTCAATGATCAAATTGAGATCATCCAGGGCATGGGTTTGCAATACCATGCCAAGTTATTTTTTAAGGTGCAGCTTTTGTGCAATGCATTCACAATGCCTTAGAAACCTCCGTCCTCTCTCCTTTGTCTCTCTCTAGCACTGTCGAGGACGTCAACAGACCCTTAATTGTCGAGATCCACAAGGCAAGTTTTCTCTCGAGGAAGCTGCTGGGGCTTGCCACCATTCCTCTCTACAATGTCCGGCACTCTAATAAGGTTGGTGTGCATGGTAGTATTCAGAGTTTACTACAATAGGGATGGTGATGTGTAGTAGTATACAGAGTTTACTACAATAGGGATGGTGATGTGTAGTAGTATACAGAGTTTTAGAGATGTGTTACTGCAATATGGGCTGTAGTAAAACAAGAAATGAAACGACGAGGCGAAACATGAAGCCACGCCATTCGTACTCTCAAGAGCGCATAAGTAGGTCGCGCGGAGTACTCCTGGGGGCGCGATCTACTTATACGCTCTTGTTACTCTTCATACCCAGCCTTGAGCTTCCAGGATAGGGCAATTTCCAACTGGAGAAGTGCCATGTTTTATTGCCTTCACCGGATAGGGCTGCTAGGCAACTATATATATAGGCTTAGCTAATGGTTTGATGTGCATGTATGAAAGTGGTAATGCACACTACGGGAGCATTTTGGTATAGGTATTTTTCCCGCATAATTACACTCCTGGTAGGGGTACCGATATTCCATGTATGATGTAATTGCACTCCTGGTAGAGGAAACTGTGTTCTGTGTATCAAATTGACCTCACCGTTGTGATCAGCGTCCTGATCACTCATGAACAAACTCAAATTGTATGAATATTGTGCTAAACTCACCTTGGTGATAGAGTTATGAGTGCTTTTGTCTTCCCGTGGGCTGCCGTTGCTCACTTGAACTGTCATTGGTGTATATGCCCCCCCCCCCCCCCCCCCCCCCCCCCCCCCACACACACACACACACACACACACACACATCCAGCCTGGTGAGGGTCACTGGTGCTACCTCTTCCTTCCCACTCCGTCCGGGAAGCTGCTGCCCACCCAGCACCAGATCCAGCTGGACACCCACTTCAAGCTTCCCGAAGGTGATCCCACACCTTACCTTGTTCCATGTTCCTTAGCACCTGGATCACTTGTACCCACAAACAAGAAGCTATCTGACGGCTGTGTGTGTGTGAGCGTTGGTCCAGAAGTATAACAGTCAGGCTACGTATGTTTACACACCATCTGATCTTGTTATCAGAAGGACACTGCTATGTCATCTTGCTGTGGTATATGGTTCAAATTCTTTGAAGAACAAACTTTTCCTCCCACAACTACCGGAAGGGGTACAACAGAGTAGATACTGAAGCCGAGTTGTACTCAAGTGCCATACGTAAACACGCCAGCCATGCTGGTTTTGGTTCTGTTGTCATGGTAACCATTACCTCATGCATGCAAATGCACACACATACACACACACATTATGCACACACACACACACATTCATTGACTGCACACCAGACCTTCCTGAAGATGTGGCAGAGGAATTGGAAAAGAAGCTGCAAGCAATGGACAATGTACTGGAGAAGGAGGTGAGAGATTCGTATGCTAAATGATTAGCTATATAGGATCTTTACTGTTGGCTGAGTCACATTGTTTATATCGCATATCATTTATGATCGTCCTCCCCTCTCTCCCTCCCTCCCTCCCTCCCTCCCTCCCTCCCTCCCTCCCTCCCTCCCTCCCTCCCTCCCTCCCTCCCTCCCTCCCTCCCTCCCTCCCTCCCTCCCCTCCCTCCCTCTCTCCCTCCCCTCCCTCCCTCCCATCACCGTTAGGTGGAAGCAATTCAAGCCCAGCACCATAAACTGGTGACTGGGGAGCTGGGTGAGAATATACAATGTAGTGGCTTGGCTGGGCCCAATTTCGCAAATCTGAATGTTGTGACTGGGCATATTATTTTTGCAACTTTACCAGCTAATTACCAGCTAATTAATGCGTTTTAGCACTTCTATTGTCTAAATATGGTAACATGACCCTAAGTGCTCCCACCTCATTAGTACTTACAACTATCCAGCTGCATGCAGCAGACCAGTGCAGGGATGCATGCAGCAGACCAGTTGCGTCTGTGGCATGCCTTGTGCCAGCTGCATGCAGCAGACCAGTTGCGTCTGTGGCATGCCTTGTGCCAGCTGCATGCAGCAGACCAGTTGCATCTGTTTCATGCCTTGTGCCAGCTGCATGCAGCAGACCAGTTGTGTCTGTGGCATGCCTTGTGCCAGCTGCATGCAGCAGACCAGTTGCATCTGTGGCATGCCTTGTGCCAGCTGCATGCAGCAGACCAGTTGCGTCTGTGGCATGCCTTGTGCCAGCTGCATGCAGCAGACCAGTTGCGTCTGTGGCATGCCTTGTGACAGCTGCATGCAGCAGACCAGTTGTGTCTGTGGCATGCCTTGTCCAGCTGCATGCAGCAGACCAGTTGCGTCTGTGGCATGCCTTGTGCCAGCTGCATGCAGCAGACCAGTTGCATCTGTGGCATGCCTTGTGCCAGCTGCATGCAGCAGACCAGTTGCATCTGTGGCATGCCTTGTGCCAGCTGCATGCAGCAGACCAGTTGCGTCTGTGGCATGCCTTGTGCCAGCTGCATGCAGCAGACCAGTTGCGTCTGTGGCATGCCTTGTGCCAGCTGCATGCAGCAGACCAGTTGCGTCTGTGGCATATGCCTTGTGCCAGCTGCATGCAGCAGACCAGTTGCATTTGTGGCATGCCTTGTGCCAGCTGCATGCAGCAGACCAGTTGTGTCTGTGGCATGCCTTGTCATAGTTTTCAGGATCTGCAGTGGGTCCACCCTCAGTTGCCTTTGAAGAACATTCCCTTGCTGGTGATCTAGCTAGTCTAAGGAATAGTAAACACATTGTGGTGAGCTGGTGCTGCAACAGCCTCATTCCCAGGCCGTGTTAGCCTTGTTCCCAGGCCATTTTGGGAGGGAGAAACGGCCTGGCAACTTCCACGAGTTCAAACTGTTTACGGACGTAACGTCACGGAAATTGCATACCTCATTCAATCAGTGAAGTCCACGTGATACTTCTGATATTTTCACCGGCTGTTAACGGTCCTCTCCTGCTCATGGAAACAACTGTTTGTGCAGGTTCTGCGACGGAAGGCAAGCAGAAGACGACGAACAAAAGTTGTCGTGCAGAGCACCTACACTAGCGCGATCGAGCGATCAACTATTGTGATGAATGGGCGTGACTGCGACGGTTCAACGCATGATGCAATTCGGTTTACTGTTGTCATGTGACAGCGAGCTAAAATCTGATCGGAAGTAATAGTTTGAACTGGCGGAAGTTGCCAGGCCGTTTCTCCCTCCCAAAACGGCCTGGGAATGAGGCTAAGGCCGTGTGGGAGGAGGCCTGGGGATGAGGCTGGTGCTGCACTAGTCCAAGGTGCCCAAACACACATGCAGCTGCTCACATTCTCTCATTCTTGAAGGAACCCAGTCACAAACACACACCCCTTAAACGTAACCTCTGCATATCCACTGAGTATTGCTAACTGCTAATGGAGACAGCTAGCTGCAGTACCTACTGACATGACTGTTTGCAATTGCTGTGGCTGTGTGCATCACAATTCAAATGAACTATCGCAACAAGGCGTTGGATATATTTTACTCCAATACACTATGTCATGTTCACAGCACTCACCATCACTGCCTCTCTTTCCTCACACACACAGTCCCCCCCACCTCCCAACAAGGAGATTTCAAATACATCTCACAATCTCGGTCCACGTCCTCCACAGAGAACCCTTCCCCCCCTCACGCAGCCAGCGTCACACCCCCCGAAGAGAATTCAGAGTCTGACAGCTTTGATGCAACAGATGGTGATGGTCCCATCAAGCCCGCTCGAGAACGGGTCAATGCTATCCACGAGGGTATGATTACGCCGTTTCACTCTGGCTCAGACTCTGAAGGGGAGATAGAGTGCAGTGAGGCAACTGCCAGATGGAGAAGCGTCCTCAAGAATGCAAAGTTCCAACTGCTGGTTAGTTTTCTTGTCCATGCAGCGTCATACCTACATGCCAATACAAGAGCTCAAGATGACATTATTGTCAATGCATCCATCGTCATTGCGGCGCAGTGACAATGATGTCATCATGCACTCTTGGCCAATAGTAACAGACCACTTGGAACATTTGGGTGCCTCATTGCTGTCTCCATAGCTATATAGCTTTGCAGCTGTCATGAGGCAGTAAAGCATGAAGAGGTCAGCACATCCCATCCCCCTTGGTTCACTAAGCTAGTTACTCACTGGTCATTGCCAATGCCTGGTTGTGTTGTCCAATCTTGTAGGTGAGTTGATACTGAAAGTGGTTCAATCCTGAGTTTGTCATTTAGGGTTGTTTCCTTGGCAAGACATCCTTGCTGGCGTGGCTCTTAAACAAACTTTGGCCACATTACTGGCTCTTGCAGGAATCATAGGTATGCACCACTAACACCCACACAGAGGGTTAATGCCATCATGCACTGCTAACACCCACACAGAGGGTTAATGCCATCATGCACCACTAACACCCACACAGAGGGTTAATGCCATCATTTTATGAGAAACCACCATGTAGAGTGGCTAACGAGGTAACCGGAATAGCATGAATGCTAATATTAACCAGTACCCCGGGACCAACGGCTTTACATCCCCTCCGAAGGATGCGGTGTGAACTGTATCAGGTGAAAACACCTTCAAGAACACACCTACTCATTTATAAGGGTAGAGCTGAGTCAACTCCTAGGAGAGAAAGAAAATCTCTCCTATGGCAATGGTGGGATTCGAACCTGCAACCTTTAGATTAGCAGTCGGATGCTTTAACCGCTAGGCCACCAGCCACCCCTAAATTGGGGAGCAGCAGCTGAAGCGGACGCAATCAGGGAGCAGCAGCTCTACATAAAGAGCTGTCCGGCACCGGATTGCTCACATACACGTAGGCGAACGAGGGGGAGTATGACAAGATCCTTTGCTGTGTATTGATGGACCTTCTCAGTAAATGGTGTGCTAACTTTACTTTGGGGTCTCTGTCAGCAGTATACTGTTTGCTAAGTTGGATTATTATCCTCCCCCCTCCTCCTTCCCTCTCTCTCTCTCTCTCTCTCTCTCTCTCTCTCTCTCTCTCTCTCTCTCTCTCTCTCTCCATGTCCTCTAGATGCTTGAGCAACAGCGTCACAGAGATCCCAATACTGGCAATGGAAGTGGTGGAACAACCTCCCTCGCACAGCTGTACGTCAACCACACATGCACTTCTCCCTCTCTCGCAGTTTGTTACAATGCCTAGGTTAAGTGAAGATCCCCTGCGGATGGGATTGCGGGCATGGGTGGATTGAATTCTGCTGATTTAAGGCCCTTCTAGCTGAGTTACATACGTGCTTGTGTTTTGCTCTCCTTCACTGCTCAGTGTGGACCAGTTGAAAGCCTTCAGGCATGGACAGAACCAAAAGGAACAGAACGTACAATCCCTCATCACGGGCAATGTGAGCACCCACATGATAGTCATGTGACTGTCACAGGACAGTTAATGTCTGGCCCACTGGTTCCTACTTCACATCATTTGCTGGCCTTCTCCCTCCTCTCACTTGTCTGACCTCTTCCCTCATCCCTCCTCTCACTTGTCTGACCTCTTCCCTCATCCCTCCTCTCACTTGTCCGACCTCTTCCCCTCATCCCTCCTCTCACTTGTCCGACCTCTTCCCTCATCCCTCCTGTCTCACTTGGCTGACTCCCCTCTTCCCTCACTGTGTTTAACCTCTTTCCCTCCTCTCCGCTCACATTGCCACACCTTCTCTTCTCTTTCTAGACGGCTTTCCTAACTCGGTCACACAGAGCCATTAGCAAAAGGAGACTGAAAGGGGGCCGCCACTTCATTGAGGGAGACCTGGTAGGAATACAGTAGTCTGCATGACCTGGTAGGAATACATGACCTGGTACCTGGTAGGAATACAGTAGTCTGCATGACCTGGTAGGAATACAGTAGTCTGCATGACCTGGTAGGAATACAGTAGTCTGCATGACCTGGTAGGAATACAGTAGTCTGCATGACCTGGTAGGAATACAGTAGTCTGCATGACCTGGTAGGAATACATGACCTGGTACCTGGTAGGAATACAATAGTCTGCATGACCTGGTAGGAATACAGTAGTCTGCATGACCTGGTAGGAATACAGTAGTCTGCATGACCTGGTAGGAATACAGTAGTCTGCATGACCTGGTAGGAATACAGTAGTCTGCATGACCTGGTAGGAATACATGACCTGGTAGGAATACAGTAGTCTGCATGACCTGGTAGGAATACAGTAGTCTGCATGACCTGGTAGGAATACAGTAGTCTGCATGACCTGGTAGGAATACAGTAGTGGTAGGAATTATAATACAGTAGGGTGCACAACCTGGTAGGAATTCAGTAACCTGAATTGATTCACTGTGAATTAAGTTTCGTATGACCTTTCGCTTCCAGAGGATGCAGGTTTACAGGAGGACATTGGAAGCCCTTGTCTACCCAGTTTCAGGTATTGCACGACTCTCTCTCTCTCTCTCTAAAATGAGACCCCAGGGCCTGGAAACATGACTCCAGGCCCTGGGGTCTCATTCCCAGGCCCTGGGAACTGCACCCGTCCACTGATCTGAGTTTCAAGGTTGTAAATCTTGCATCGTCAAGCCCTCACTGCAAATACAACTCAATTGGCAGGAAACACGCAACATTCCTAAGCGTTATCAACATTCCTGAGCGTAACAGGTACCAGTACATACATACATACATACATACATACGTATGTACATACACATATCATGAGAATAGATCCCCCATTCAGTGCCTCGTGCTAATGCGCTCGGCAATAAAACTCTCTTAATTACTGGTCTGCTTTCACTTTGGCTTGAGCAGTATATCAAGAGCTTTCAACACCCAGTTCCTAACTATGACTCCACCCAATCAGCAATGCCCATTCCGGCCATGTGAAAACTGAATGGATAAACAAAATGTTCGGTTCAGTAACACGAACTGTATCCAATCAGATTGCAGCATTCAGACCGCTCAGTGTTTGGTTTGTCTGCTGAGTGTTTGGTCAGTCTTACAATGTACTTCCAGCTGACAATTCTTTGGGGTTCCTGATGGTTCCTGAGACATGACCCAGTTCCTGAGACATGACACGGTTCCTGAGACATGACACGGTTCTGAGACATGACCCAGTTCCTGAGACATGACACGGTTCCTGAGACATGACACGGTTCCTGAGACATGACAAAGTCTGCACTTTCCTGGAAACTAGACTTGTAATTCCTGGAAAATGAACTGGGAAATTGATGTTTCAGTTAGTTTCTAGTAGGAAGTACTTACCTTCAATCAAGCTACAGATCGGTTTTCCACAATGTGAAATTAGTGAGATGTGCAGAAGTGAGATAAGTGACTTAGTCTGATGACTGCAAAAATAGTATTGTCAAAACGTTTTGTGTATGTTGAATTGGGCTACACAATTTATATACGGTACGCATGACCACCGTGTGCAGTTACAGAACTGTCCTGTGCAGTGGGTGATCATTCAGTGCACCAGGCAGTTTGCTGATCACTCACCGCACAGGGCAGTTCAGTGACTGCACTTGGTGGTCACTCACCGCATGGGGCAGTTCAGTGACTGCATGCACACGGTGATCACTCACCGCACAGAGCAGTTCAGTGACTGCACATGGTGATCACTCACCGCATGGGGCAGTTCAGTGACTGCACATGGTGATCACTCACCACACAGGGCAGTTCAGTGACTGCACAAGGTGGTCACTCACCGCATGGGGCAGTTCAGTGACTGCACTTGGTGGTCACTCACCGCATGGGGCAGTTCAGTGACTGCACATGGTGATCACTCACCGCATGGGGCAGTTCAGTGACTGCACATGGTGATCACTCACCGCATGGGGCAGTTCAGTGACTGCACAAGGTGATCACTCACCACACAGGGCAGTTTAGTGACTGCACAAGGTGGTCACTCACCGCATGGGGCAGTTCAGTGACTGCACTTGGTGGTCACTCACCGCACAGAGCAGTTCAGTGACTGCACAAAGTGGTCACTCACCGCATGGGGCAGTTCAGTGACTGCACAAGGTGGTCACTCACCACATGGGGCAGTTCAGTGACTGCACAAGGTGGTCACTCACCGCACAGAGTAGTTCAGTGACTGCATGCACACGGTGATCACTCACCACACAGGGCAGTTCGGTGACTGCATGCACACGGTGATCATTCACCGCACAGAGCAGTTCAGTGACTGCACATGGTGTTCATTCAGAGTCACTGCACATACAGTATACATACTGTGTATTCGAAATAGCATATATCTAAATTCATTGTCTAGTGAAAGTCAACATCGCTCTTCATCAGACAATGCGTGTATTGTAATGATGTGAATTTTGCAGTGTTCTAGCTGTCAACTAATCTAACACCTTATCGTTCATTTAGAGTCGCAAAAACACAACTTTGAGAAGTGGACTGCCCACAGGCCCACTGTGTGTTCGGAGTGCAGCGCCCTCCTGTGGGGAATCACCAAACAGGGTGTCAAGTGCTCCAGTAAGTCAAAAGCAGTGTAGGTGGAGATCAAGTTTGGGGATCACATGACATCAAGGGAGAGTATCATGTAATCTTGTGGGGTGGTTGCATGAGGCTTCGAATTCATTGGCAAGACTGCACTCAAATTTGAGTGTGATTTTTGGTGATAGAAAGTTGCTGTAGGTACTACATTGTACATGTATAGAGGTTCACAAAATTAATATGTAACCCTTAACACACACACGCATGCAAAGGGTGTGATTAATTTTCAGACCTTTCCTGGTCTCATTTGTTGCTCTTTGCTTTTGTCTTCTGCACGTTTCATACCTTGTCAGCCTCGCTCCCCGTGCCGTCGACTTTTCGCATGGAATCAGTTGTAATGTTTCATACTTTAAATTGCATGCACTGGATTTATTGCATGGAAGGCAAATCGACACGACCAACGCAGGCTGCCACTAAACTGTGACTAGTCTGGGGCTCGCTCACGATCGCCCAACAATTTAATTTATGGAGGTAATTCTACTATGCTTCTGCAGGATGTTCCAAGATCTGCCACGAACGCTGTTCCTCCCTAGCAACACAAGACTGCTTCTGTGAGTTCAGCTAGGGTTGTCTGTGTGACCTTGTGGGCTCATGTGACCTCATTTGACTTAATGTGTGGTGGTGGCTATCCCCAGTGCGAGACCATCATTCTGCCATCTGTGAAAAGATGCAGATGACCGTTGTCAACCACCCCAAGAGATTCAATACACTGAGGTATGTTTAATTATACTCTCCCCAATCCCATGTTTACTTCCCCTGCTCCGTCCGTCCCTCCCTCCCTCCCTCCCTCCCTCCCTCCCTCCCTCCCTCCCTCCCTCCCTCCCTCCCTCCCTCCCTCCCTCCCTCTCTCTCTCTCTCTCTCTCTCTCTCTCCCCTCCCTCTTCTCCCCCCACTCCCTCCTCCCTCACTCTGTATCCACAGAGAGGCATTCAACATCCCAGAAGGGGAACACACGACCATTTTGGCAGAGATACAAAGGCACATCCTGGATCTGGTTGATAACTTTAAGGCGGAGATCACTGTCAAAGGTAATGGACACGTTCTAGGTAGTATATTTATATTTGACCAATGAGATGACCTCAAAGGTAATGCCTTTTACTAAGGCACATGACTAGACTTAGGTCACATGACAAGACATGCTATTGGTCACCTGTGTGTATGCATGTATGTGGATGTGTACAGTTGTAGTCTGGATTTCTTGGAAAGTTATTGCCCATCCTTAACAAAGCGTGTCCTGAGAACATTTAGAAGCAAACTACCTTCGCTGCCCCTCCCCTTAGTTTGCCACACCCCATTTCTGCCCCCCTTTTTTTGTTTTCTAGATACTTGGCAGGGTGGGGATAATAGGTGTACAATTAGCATATTCTAGACTAGACCTAGATCAACTCCCTTAATAGTCAACTCTCACCTTCTCTTCTCATCTACAGTGATTGCTGCACAGGGCCTGAACACAAGGAAATATGGTAAGGGTTTCCCAGAACAGTTTGTGTCCACATATTTTCATGCACGTAGTATGTTCATTCTGTTCGTTGCCATTACATACACAACCATGGGTAATAGAGCATGGGGGGAATTGGATTGGAAACGCGCGTTTACAAATGTGTGTTTACAGGATTGAATGCAGGTTTGCGTCAAGTATGCCGTTACCAGTTCTTGTTACTCAGGACTGTCAGGAATGAAAGTTGCCGCTTTGGGCATACACCAGTTCAACACCGATCGAATGATATGAAAGGTAACCCTCAGAACAGTTTACGTGTGGCACCAGAGGTGCAACAGTACACGGGTATCACAATTTCAGGGATACATCCGTTTTTTGGACAACCCAAGCATGTTTTCATCTACAACTCAGGTGTAAAACTTACCGCTTTGGGCATATATACACCGGTTAAAGGTTGATCCGACGGTACAAGAAGTGAGCCCCAGAACATTCCCTGTGCAGCACCAGAAGGACAACAAAAAACCAGCGAAACCTGCATTCAATCAAAGGCCGTGCCGGCACTCCATACATTAAGAATAGGGTGGCGCGTGTTTCCAATCCAGTTCCCATGCTCTATCATCCCTATGTACATGTACACACACAATTACACACACATGTACAAATGGACACAACACAGACCGCAGGATCTTCGTCTCCGTTGTTGTTGGCCACACAAAGAAGAAGACCAAGGTCTACAGGGCTAGTGAGGAAGACCGAAGCCAACCCCAGTGGAAGCAGGAGGAGTTTGCCTTGTGAGTGGATAGACCTACCGGCATGAGTCTGACCACGCCAGTCAGGTGCACGCCAGTCAGGTGTACTGTACATGTACATGCAGTGTCCATCACACATCCTAGTGTCTATGTGCCTTCATCACTCATCCTAGTGTCTTCATCACACATCCTAGTGTCTATGTGCTTTCATCACACATCCTAGTGTCTATGTGCCTTCATCACTCATCCTAGTGTCTTCATCACACATCCTAGTGTCTATGTGCTTTCATCACACATCCTAGTGTCTATGTGCCTTCATCACACATCCTAGTGTCTATGTGCTTTCATCACACATCCTAGTGTCTATGTGCCTTCATCACACATCCTAGTGTCTATGTGCTTTCATCACACATCCTAGTGTCTATGTGCCTTCATCACACATCCTAGTGTCTATGTGCCTTCATCACACATCCTAGTGTCTATGTGCTTTCATCACACATCCTAGTGTCTTCATCACACATCCTAGTGTCTATGTGCCTTCATCACACATCTTAGTGTCTATGTGCTTTCATCACACATCCTAGTGTCTATGTGCCTTCATCACACATCCTAGTGTCTATGTGCTTTCATCACACATCCTAGTGTCTATGTGCCTTCATCACACATCCTAGTGTCCATGTACCCTTGACAGACAATCATCTTTGTTGTTACTAGTGCCCATGTGCCTTTGACAAATTGATCATCTATCTCATCCTGCATGCTGTATTAATAATCAGCGGTAGGCCTACCGAAATATCAAGCCAAAGGGTGGCACCAGCCAATGTAGCACAGGTATCATGCTCTGCTGAGCACCTCTAGTTAATAACTGAAGTTGAGCAGTCGCTACATCTTATCACAGTTATAGACACAAATCTGCTAAAACATACGAAGTTCGAAGGTAAACTTCAGGGATAATATGCATGAATAAACTGTCACCCAGTTTGCATGCACTATGCAGTTCTGTCTTTAATGTATGGCTTGCTCAGTAACAATTTGTGAGATATCACTCCCTAACAGCTTCCAGGTCAACAGCAATCATTAATGCCTGGTTGGTGCACACTCCTCTTTCCACTTCACTTTACAGTGTAACTTCCAACACACACTCACACTCACACACACACACATACACACACTCAATCACACACACACACACACACACACACACACACACACACACACACACACACACACACACACACACCTACAACTTACAGTTTCTCTAACAACTACCACGACATTTTACAGATCAGAGTTTGGTAAGTCTTTTGGTTGTTGAAGTCAAGTGTGTCAGTTGCAAGCATTATGTACTCCCATTCATCCTCCCCCTCCCCCCCTCCCTGTCCCTCCCTTCCCTTCATCCCCTCCCTCCCTCTCCCTTCATCCCATCCCCCCCTCTCTTCCCTCCCTTCCTACAGGAATGAACGTGACAGTGCTCTGGCCCGATTTCGCCAGAGCATGACCAAGGAAGGAGACATCTTTCTTGGAGAGAGAATCATTGAAGTCAGGAGGATAGGTCCAGTCGGCTGCAAGAATGTTTGGTACAAACTGAGTAAGTCAGTGAAATATCATGCCCTGCTTTTCAATCCCTGCACATATAACCTCCCTTTCTCCTCCCTCTCTCTCCTCCCTCCCTCTCTGTCCTCCCTCCTCTCCTCCCTCCCTCTCCTCCCTTTCCTCCCTCTCTCTCCCCCTCCCCCTCTCCTCCTCCCTCCCCCTCTCTCCTCCCTCCCTTCTCCTTGCAGACAAGCGTACTGAAGATGCAGATGTCTCTGGCTACCTGTGGTTAAACCTCTCATCAGAAGTGGAAGGAGATGAAGTTGCTAGCGCATCTTTCTATGACATGTACTTGAAGCTGCACGAGGTATGTATGGACATGATGATGCCATTGTGATGATTTTGTCATGATGATGTCATAATGATGCCATTGCAACTCTACCACAGCAAATGTTCTACCACACCTACTTCCACGAGAACCAGCCATTGAAGGAGGTCGGTCCAAAGGTATGTTTGAAGAGACACCCATCATCTTCTAATTCCTCTTCTCCCGTACCCTCACCCTCCTCACTCCCATCGTTCCCCATCCCTCATCCCCCTCACCTTCCTCCTCTCCCTCATACCCTAATAGCCGGAGAGCAGTGACGGAGGACAGAATGAGGTGAAGCTCTTCCCGAACATCGCCCAGGAGATCCTGGACGAGTTTGCCCTCCGCTACTCCATTGACTCCATCTACAGGATGATGATGTGAGTGGGTGTGGCTTCACGTAAAGAATTGTGATTTGGTCAATTATTACATTTGGAGTGCCAGTTCTTGAGAACTTAGGAACAAGTAAAAACAGTGGACACAGCATTGGGTATATTTGCTATTCTCTACGTAACCTAGACAACAATTGCAAGAATGATCTCATGATTCATGATGTGACCCTTGCTCCACGTTATCCAGCCACATGGAACTGTTGGTGAATCACCACTCTCTCAAGAATGCACTCAGTGTGATGGGCAACCTCCTCAAGAACCTCAAGTATCAGATGATCCTCCATGTAGCTACTGAACACTCAGTCAGGGAAATTGGGGCCTCCATTCTCATGCAGGAGTACCTTGATGCCAGCAACTTTGGGGTGAGCAGGATAGGATTCACCATTGCAGTACTCCCTCCTAGCAAGCATGAATTAGATGTCATTCTCCACCCACACTTACGTACTCGCACACAAACACACACACACACACACACACACACGCATACACATACAGGGTGTCGAATTCTCCATGGTGTTGGACAGACTCATGTCCTCCCTTGCATCGGACCTCCAGCAGTACAGGGTAGGTGGTAGGTCAGCCATCACCAATGATTCACCATGCTATCTCATGAATAGCTAGCTGCATATACTAGTTGCAAGGAATGGTCTGTCTTGTTGATAATGTGCATGACTACAGTGCGTTCAACTTCATCGCTCCTCCCCCCCCCCCCCCCTCCCCCCTGCTCTTCATCCCTCCTTCCTACTGACCTTCCTCCTGCTGTCCATCCCTCCTTTCCCCTACTCTTCACCCCTCCTTCCTCCTGCTCTTCACCCCTCCTTCCCCCTGCTCTTTATCCTTCCTTCCTACTGACCTTCCTCCTGCTGTCCGTCCCTCCTTTCCTCTACTCTTCATCCCTCCTTCCTCTGCCCTTCATCCCTCCTTCCCCCTACTCTTCACCCCTCTTCCTCCTGCTCTTCACCCCTCCTTCCCCCTGCTCTTCATCCTTCCTTCCTACTGACCTTCCTCCTGCTGTCCATCCCTCCTTTCCCCTACTCTTCATCCCTCCTTCCTCTGCCCTTCATCCCTCCTTCCCCCTACTCTTCACCCCTCCTTTCCCCCTGCTCTTCATCCCTCCTTCCTACTGACCTTCCTCCTGCTGTCCATCCCTCCTTTCCCCTACTCTTCATCCCTCCTTCCTCTGCCCTTCATCCCTCCTTCCCCCTACTCTTCACCCCTCCTTCCTCCTGCTCTTCATCCTCCTTCCTCTGCCCTTCATCCCTCCTTCCTCCTGCTCTTCATCCCTCCTTCCCCCTGCTCTTCACCCCTCTTTCCTCCTGCCTTTCATCCCTCCATTCTCCTGTTCTTCGTACCTGCACTACATCCCATAGGAATTCTATCCATGCAATGATCGTGAGAAGCTGGCTGAGCTAACTGAGACCTGCCACCTCATGTCCATCGTTGTGGAATTCCAACAGCAGGTAGTGGAATTGTTCTCATTTCGTCTACATCTCATTTCACCTATATCTCATTTCACCTATATCTCATCTTGCCTACATTTCATCTCGTGTCAGTTTCGGTTTGCCTATATAGTGTATCATTTTGCCCTACAAAAGACATGACACAATAGTCTTTAAAGGTCGTACCATGAGAGAATGTGAAAGAACGGACTTAGTCCCACAATAATGTTTCTGCACGTTAAAGGTCATATTACCGTGAGAGCTAGGACTTTGTGTGTATGTATGTGTGTGTACGTATGTCTGTGTCTGTGTGTGTAGACATAGGTGTGTGCACATGGGGTAGGTGTTAAAGTGTGGACTGTGGACTATGGAATGGAGTATGTACTGTACTCACCACCTAGCTGTTTGGATGTCTGATGGCGTACTCCTTGGAGTTGCAGCCACACTACATTTTCCAGTGTTCTCGCTAAAGCGCGGAACCGTGGCGCCCCGCCACGCTTAGTACTCCAGTGCAGCCGTCTATTATTCATGCGCACGGCGCGCGCATATGAATAGATTTACTCGAGGCGCCACGTGTTCACGATCAAGAGTGCTGAAGCAAAGGCATCGCTTGGAGTCGTCAAGCTCTGATGGCTTTGTAACACGAAGCAAGCACAAGATCGGCTATGACGCGTCTTGGAAGACGGATTATCAGTGGTACATTCCAGTGTACGACAGTTCTGCATCTACCATTGTCGGTCTGTTGTTCTCCATTTGCAAGCAACACGGCACAAAGCAGAAAAACAGCGCAGGGACATGGACAGATAAACCGTACACCTTGTTCCCCCCCCCCCCACCCGCCCTATGTAAAAATCCTGGCGAGAACACTGTTTTCCTATGAAAACAACCACAAGCAGAGTGTCACATGCTACAAACTATCTCGCATATGGGCTGTCAGCTAGCTGCCATAACGATATGCTTGCTAGCTAAATCTCCATGCCATCAGAAAGTTGCGAGACTTATGGGAAGTAAAGTTTGGTGTGGACTGAGTCCACTAGTCCATATTCCAGTCCATTGTCTACTTCACAACACGATGAGCACATGTGAATTATTGAAGGTGATGTCACAATATTTTTCTTTTGGCAGGCAATGTCTCTCCCGAACTCTCCCAAACTTGAGGACATCATTCTGAAAAACACCAAGGTGATTGTCATTCTTTTTACAGCCCACCGTATTGACTCGAACCAGGAACGCATGAATATGGTGCTAAACTTAAGCTTCCTAGGAGCAGAAGACTCTGTGGAGAAGGTTACATGTTCAAATCACGTCCGGGTCATTATATTTTGTTCTCCTCTCTCATCTCTAATAGAAGTCCAATATTTTTAGCTACCTAGCTATAAATCAGCAGATTTTTACCCCTTACTCTTCATCATGTACCACCCACATACAGGGATGTCTGAAAAGCACGTTTGACTTCATTGTCCAAAACTGCATCCCTGCTGGCAACAAGGGGCAGCACCCTGGACTCAGCACGACGGGAAAACCCTTCCAGTTCTTCTACGACCTGCTCAAACACATCAAGTCTGTTATTTACGAAGACAAAACCATCTACTCCGCTACAATCGCAGGGTGTGTGGTTGAGAATGTGTGCTTCAGTATGTATTCATTATAGCCTCGTTCCCAGGCTGCGTAGGCTAGTATTCATTACTGCAGTTTGCCTGTGGTTTCAGTTGTGATCAAACCTCCTGCAAACTGTGGTAGCATCACTCTAATCAACTCTGTGAAGTAGCTGTATGTAGAGTATTGAATGAAATATAAATAATAGCATGTGTGCAGTACCAGTATGAATTCTGCTTCCATGTAAAGATGTTTAGTGACACATACAGAATGCTTGGCAACCACATTACTATAGAACCATATGCACCCCCATTAAACTAAACCCTAAAACTTGCTGGAACCTTGCAAGTCTGGAATGGTAGGGTTAGAAAGCTCTTTGATTGCATGCCAACTCGCCCTACCCATCTAAACAAACAAACCTCCTTTCAGCATCAAAAGAAGTGTGTAGAAGTCCTTTTCTTCATCTAGCTTGCTGTTTTTGAGCTCCAAGTTCCCTAAGACTAACAGTTCTAGAACTGAAGCCCCACCCTCCCCCTCCTTCCTCTCCATTACCTTGCCTCTTCTCCCACAGGTATGTTTCATTCGACCTTGGTAACGTGTCCGCGGAGGAAATGTGGCGCTATTTTGGGACCACCATCCAGGGCCTGTTTGATGAAGAAGAGAACAATGAACTGTTCCCACCAAATGAGTACATGCAGCTGCTTTTTGCTGTGAGTATGATACACCACAACACGTCTCCTGCAGGAGACGTTGTAATCCCCTCCCCTCCTCCCTTGTCTCCCATCTCTTCCTCCCCTCTCCCTCCTCTTCATCCCCCTCCTCTTTCCCCTTGTCCACTCTACCCCCCCCCCCCCCCCCCCCCTCCCCCTCCTCTCCTCTCACACACTGCCTCCTCTCTCCTACTGTAGGTCAAGGGCTTCTATGAGTCCCACGTGGCAAAGCTGCCATCAAGAACAGGAGAGTTTCCAGAGTACTCCCGCTGGTTTTTGCCCTGTGTCCGACGGTGGTTACACGAGTACCAGAAGAAGGCAGTCAGCTTTGTGGAGAATGCATGGGAGGATGACAAGCAGCGACTGAAAGTGAGGGGATGCTGTGGTGTACATGTAGTTCACTCAGATTTAGTATTTGTGGGTGTCAACTGGACCCAGTGACTGCATGGTGTCAACTGGACCCAATGACTGCATGGTGTCAATTGTATTGCTGCTATGAAAGGCAGAGTGTAGACGCTGAATGTAGACTGCTGCTGAGTGTAGTGCCATGTGGTATGTCACACACACACACTTGCACGCACGTATACACACATATACACACACAACCATGTACGCATACACACTCACTCACACTAGTTCGCCCGCCATGAGAAACAGTTCTACTCATCTTCCACTTACCAGATGTTCTTTTACCTCCATGAGGTATGGCAATGCTGATGAGGGGGGGAGGAGGGGAGGAGGGTGGAGAGGGAGGACGAGGGGGGGGGGGGGGGGGGGGGAGGAGGAGGGAGAGGAGGGGGGGGAGGGGGGGAGAGGAAGGAGGGGGAAGAGGAGAAGTGGGATGGAAGGGGAGGAGGAGGGATTGGGGTGATTGTCATGATCAGTATGTGTATTCTGTGTGTGTGTGTGTGTGTGTGTGTGAGGATCTACATAATGAGATTCCCGTCTTCTGCAGGGCCTGGGGCTGCTAAAGAGTGTAGAGACTGAATCTAATGGGTGCCCAGACATCAAGTTTGAACACTTCTATGATTTTGCTCAGGTATGCAATTAACACAATCAAGTAGATATGCCTGCACAGTGCATGGGGTTGACAGCATAATATTCTGGGGTTTCCCAGGGGCTGTTGACCCGAGAGAATAATGTTCCGGGTATAGTGGATGCTGTGTGCCGGGTGAACAATGTTCTGGGATTCCCAAGGAGTTGTGGGGCCGGATATTCCGGGGTTTCCCTTGCTCACATGACAACGTGTTGAATTGGATGGATCTGTAAACTACTTCACTTTCTTGATACCATTGCTGGCCAAGAGTACCACGATGAGTCAGCATGGCAAATGTACCCTCGTTTCACAACTAACTTCAATTGGTTGCAGAAAGCCTGCGAGGCTATGGCAACCAAACGTGCCCTACAGAAGGTCAAAAAGCATGGGAGCGCTAGCCTGTTGACCTTGCTCCAAATCTATGTCACATGTACATCCATGCTCAGTAACTAAGTGGCTTGTCGGGATGTGTTTGGATACTACTTTATGTCTCTAGTTGATCTCCAGTATATGGCTGGTGTTTATGTACCTATTTCCTGTCCTGACTTCAACTTCCTGCTGGTGTTTATATCAATATGTACCTATTTCCTGTTCTGCCTTGCTGGTGTTTATGTGTACCTATTTCCTGTTCTGCCTTCACCAACTTCCTGCAGGTGATCCGTGGTGTTGTGCAGCACTATGTTGACATGATCTCCATGCACATTCCTGAGTGTATCGAGGATCTAGAGAAGGTGTGGGTGGATGTGGGTGGGTTGGTGGGTGAGGGAGTGTGGGTGGGTGGGTGAGGGTGTGTGGGTGGATGTGGGTGGGTGGGTGGGTGGGTGAGGGTGTGTGGGTGAGGATGTGTGTGTAAGGGTCTGTGGTGTGAGGAATGAGAGAGAGAAGTCATGCCAACATTGTATCGTATCACATCCCTGATTCCCTGCAGGCCTGCATGTTGCTGAACAACTTACAGGCACTCCGAGTGAACGTGCAGAGTCTGTTTGCAGAGATGGGAGGTGCCAAGGTTGGTCATGCTTCTCCCCTTAAGAAGTCCAATGTTATCATGCTCCCTCCCTCTGTCCCAACCAACCTCCCTCCCTCCCTTCCTCCATCCCTCTCTCTCCCTCCCCACACAGGGCGCAGGCCCAAATTGCAGCAAGGTTCTCAATGACTTCCAGGCCAGTGTCCTCACCAAGGAACTCACCTCTTGGTGTTCTTTTGTTGGCAGGAGGTGAGCTGCCTCACTCCACTTGGGAGTTTGGCAGATGATGCCTGGCATTTAGTGAACTTTTACTCCCCACTTGCACCCATCTACCACACACACACACACACATACACACACCATGCACATGCATGTACCCACACACCCACACCCTCCCACCCTCCCACCATCCACACATGCCACAGTTCGACCGCAAGTGTGCTTCAAGGTGTTACCTTGCTGCAAATTGAGCTACTGAAGTAAGAGCTCATAATGCACCAGCATCATGTCCTACCTGTACACTGCACACAAATGGGGGTGGGGGGGGGGGGGGGGGGGGGGGGGGCAATCAATTACTATCTAGCAGATATCAAGATGCACAGACTGTGCTTAGATTAACACATAAAAAACTTCATTCACTAATTCAGCAACTTACTGTAACACTACAACAATGTATCTGCAAATTCAGTTCCACGTAAACCATTATCATATTATATATATATATCACGGTGAGTATCAGATGTCCTACAGATCTGTGACTATAGTTGTGGAATTGCCCCACTTTCGGAATTACCCCTACTCAAGTATTTCTTTTGCTAATCTTATTTTTACCCTATTTTACTTCTCTCTCCATCTGCTTCCTCCCTGTTTTCTCTTCCACATTATTGCATGCAACGTCCAGGGCACTAGGAGTTCTTTTACGACCTTTGAAGACCTTTTTTCCCTCATACTACATGAGGCTTTGCCGCTTTGTAGTTAAAACTATAGGAAAACTGTGGAATTTGAGCCCATATTAGTCAGGCATGGAACATGTTTTCCAGGGACTGCACATAGCTAGCACAGTGGCCTTGTTCTCAGTTGCTCGGTAATTGGGTAACTCCAGTTACCGAGCGCCTGGGAACCCCAATTACTGAGCAATTGGGAATGAGGCCACTAGCGCAGATGCATTGCTAGCGTGCATTTTTGTTGGTTAACCTGCATGGCTTGCTCCCTCTCAGGCTGAAAGGCCAGAGCGGTGTGGACAGGAAGGATGCAAAGACCGTTGTTGGTCCACTGCTGGATGCCATTACAAAGACGTGAGTGTGACTAGTGACTGTATGAGTGTGACTGGTGACTGTGTGAGTGTGACTAGTGACTTGCACGAGTGTGACTAGTAACTTGCACGAGTGTGACTAGTGACTTGCACGAGTGTGACTAGTGACTTGCGCGAGTGTGACTAATGACTTGCGCGAGTGTGACTAGTGACTTGCGTGAGTGTGACTTGTGACTTGCGCGAGTGTGACTAATGACTTGCGCGAGTGTGACTAGTGACTTGCGTGAGTGTGACTTGTGACTTGCGCGAGTGTGACTAATGACTTGAGTGTGACTAGTGACTTGCGTGAGTGTGACTAGTGACTTGCGTGAGTGTGACTAGTGACTTGCGTGAGTGTGACTAGTGACTTGCGTGAGTGTGACTAGTGACTTGCGTGAGTGTGACTAGTGACTTGCGTGAGTGTGACTAGTGACTTGCGTGAGTGTGACTAGTGACTTGCGTGAGTGTGACTAGTGACTTGCATGAGTGTGACTGGTGACTGCATGAGTGTGGCTGACTCCGTCATGCCCTTTATGTGCCCCATATTTCCTCTGCCACAGAGCAGTGAAGCTAACATTACAAGTGTAGTCCCCATCCCCATTGCCTGACTATGGCCCCATGCCCCATGCCGAAAATACCACAAGGGGGGGGGGGGTTATTGAATAGTGTGCCATTTAGGGGGGGTCTGGGTTTGAAATGTCTAAGGGGGGCAAAACATTTCAAAGGGGGAGGGCGAATGCCCCCCCCCCCCCCCCCCCCCCCCCCCCCCCCCCCCCCCAAATTAAAGGAAACCCTGACCCTGTGTCTACATGTATATTCACTGACTATGGACTCCCTGCTCCCACGTGTCTATGTATGCAGTTTTCAGGTCATCGCTGCAAGCAGTGAGAACCTGGTGATACAGAAAGTGGTCAAGGTTTGTTGTGTCTGGTAAACATGTCATAGATGATTTGTTTGTAGAATAAGCCATTGATTGTCGGATGACATGTATAATCGGACGCGTTAGCGCTGAACACGTATATTACCAGAAGTGGCTTCAGTCGATACTACGGACCCATCGCACTTTGAGTTAAGTTTGGTGATTCTCTATTGCTTGGTTCTGGAACTACAGCCAGGCAAAGCTCATTTTCAGACGAAAGTATGATCAGACAAATTGGTGTATCATCAGACGATGCTCCCTGCTTCTTCTCTGAAGGAACTTTCTCCGAAATTTTCACATTTTCAGGAAGCCTCATGATCCCTGTGCCACAGCCTCACTTTTGTCACGGAGGAAATGCACGCTTAATAACGAGATGTGCTTAATTTCGAATGTCATTCCTCGAATAGGAAGTGTGCTTCATTTCGAATTATAGCTTTTTCCAGTTTGTAGGTTCGAAAATGGGTAGAGTTTCTGGAATAAAGCACTTAATAAAAAGTAGCTGGGACGAGAGTGAACCTGTGCCTAACAGCGAATATGTGCTTATGAATGAGCTGCACCTAATAACGTGTGACTGCATATACTCGCACGTGCACACACACACACACAGGTGGTGTGGTACGTGGTTCACGAGAGCCTCCATCGCATGCTGCTGCCAATGTTGAAGTGGGAACAGGAAGGAACAGCATCTTCCGAGAACTGTGTCCAGTTCCAAACACACTACTACACTGGCCGGCAGTGCACTGCCCTTGAAATTATGCTAGAGATTTTAAAGGTGAGAGAACCTCCTGTCAATCCCATTCGCTCTGCCATACTGCATCTTAATTCCATTTACTTCATTCATGGTTCATACTCTCTATACACATACACATGCACACCCACACTCACACGCACACACACTCACATTCACACACACGCACATGCACACACACACACATGCACACACACACACTAATGCACACACTCAGGATTTCTTCACAGCTGCAGAGAGCCATGGAGTCAAGCCTGTGGCCATGGACAAGGGGATAAAGCAGCTGCGTGGAGTCATTAGCCTCTACCGCCAGACCACTGAGATGCTGATCACAGACTTTATTGCAGATGAGGTCAAGCACGTGCAAAATACAGGGGCCATGTGTGGGGAGGTCTTCCTGGAGATTGATGCCTTCCT
>OZ007505.1:7329914-7392414 GCA_963931865.1 Axinella damicornis | reverse complement strand
GCACAGCCAACTGCAGGGTATCCCGCCTCATGTTTACAGATTGCATGGCTATACAGAACTCTTACAACACGTGATCCTCTGTGTGACCTGAAGGGTGACTCACCGTGACTGCCACTATTTTGCTATCTGCTTCCTGTAGAGCACTCTGTTGTACACTCCGTATTTACCTTGCAATAGGCAACATTTAGCACTGAGTTCAGTTGCAGTTGAAAACTGTGTTTTGTGACCGCACTCTAGGTGTTTCTGTGATCTTTGTGAGAGCCACTGTTTACCTTATCCATTCTCAGCACCCTGGAGAGCCTGGATAACGCAGAGCTGCAGGTGGTGGTACGCAACCATGTCATGATTGGCACCGACAAGATCATTGGGATGGCCGTGGTCCCTTTCTCCTTGGTGCACCTCGAGGCAAACCTCTCACTTGGACTGAGCCCCTTCATCCCGATCTCTGATCGGGGCTATGCACTGCTCAATGTGCTCTCTGTGAGGACCAATGATGAGTTTGCCAAAGGGTTTGTAGATCTGAAGCTTAATCAGCGGGTCACTGAGGATGTGCCTATGGAGAAATGAAAAGTCATTATTGCTTTTGTATTGCTTTCTCTCACCTCTGCTATACGTGTGAACAGATTCAGTGTTGCACAATTATAATAATTATTGGAGTGCTGTAATTGAACACTGTATATACATGTTTTCTTGTTATTATATCAATATAAAAATGGATCATTTGGGAGCCGTTTGAACCAATATCTTTGCTAGTAGACTGGTCACAACACAAGCGTTCACAGTGCTGACTAGATTCATAACTAGAGCCTACATCATGTGGCTGTCTGCAAGCATACAGGAGAGTTAATAAAACTTGACATCTTTCTCTACCTCCTTTCCATGCATTCTCTCTCTTCACGTACCTTTGGACTATATGTATAACAGAAATGGAGTCTCAAGCCCCCGGCCTCGTTTGCTAAGCCTTTTCAAATTAAATTCCCAAGCTGTATGGTGTCTAGCTGGGCAACCATCCTATTTGCATGCCTACGGAACACCATTCGGAGTTAACTACAAGGGCATCAATGACAGCTAGAGGGCCTACCGGAGGAGGCCAACGGCATCGGTGGCCGAAGTAAAACGACAGAGACAGAAACACGCTCATCACTGTCCACAGCTTACGCGTGACCATGGTGATTCCCGCCAAATTTTCAACCAACCAATCAAATTATGCGTTACCTGCGCATGCGCCGGCAGGCTTCTGTGGGTATATAAAGAGATTCCAGTTGTGTCGAGCTCATTCGGGTTAGGTTTAGCTCGGGTGAGGTTAAGGTGAGGTGAGCCCTCACCCTAACTTTACCCTAGTTGAACCTTTCACCACAAGGGTAAGTTCGGGTGGGGTGGGAGCATGGGGGGTGTGGCTGGGTGGGAGCATGGGGGGTGTGGCTGGGGTGGGAGCATGGGGGGTGTGGCTGGGGTGGGAGCATGGGGGGTGTGGCTGGGGTGGGAGCATGGGGGGTGTGGCTGGGGTGGGAGCATGGGGGGTGTGGCTGGGGTGGGAGCATGGGGGGTGTGGCTGGGATGGGAGCATGGGGGGGTGTGGCTGGGGTGGGAGCATGGGGGGTGTGGCTGGGGCCGGGTGGGGGTGGGAGCATGTGGGGGTGTGGCAGGGCGGAGGTAGGGCTGGCTTGGTTGCCTAAGGGTGCGGTTTCAATGAAGTGTGGTGATTAAATTCAAATGCAAAGTTCTGTAGCCACGGATCCCGGAACGAACCCCGCAGCAAGAAACTGACAAAGGTCAACGTTTACTAATATAATATTGTGACGTGCTGGTCTCTTGCATGGCCGAGTGGAGGGAAAGAAGAGAGTAGCGTAGGTACGTAAAGAAGAGAGTGTCTAATTTGCATGTGCACAGGCTCTCTTCTCATGTGTAACTGTTACTGTGTGTGATTCGCCAGACTAGACTGTATCCTCAGGATCCTGCTGTGACGTCATGCGGATATGCAGACACTGGAATCCTGTGTGTGTGTGTGGGCGGGGAACTGAACTTTCTAGTGTATTATTCCTAGCTATGTCCTTATGCTCTCAGTAGCTTACAAGTCATGAAGCACCCCCAGTCTCACAGGCCAGACGTTCACGGTGCGTGCGGAGAGGGAAAAAGAACGTCTGGTCACTTTAGACAGGTTGTCGTGGACGTCGCCGGAATGTAGGCGGCACCAGTCAGATTGGAGAGCATTCAATGGTCACATGATCCGTACAGATTCAAACGAAAACAAGAACAGATTTGCGAGCTAGATGTCCTTTACAGTTGCAAGCGAAAGGCATGAACAACACTCAACCATTTACTGCTGATCACCGGCATCGTAGAACAGTGATGCAGACACTTCCTTCCTCATGACGTTTCTATGATGTCACATTTTTTAATTCCTCTGTGCCACGGAAACCTGTCTATAGTGACCAGACGTTCTTTTCTCCTCCCCCGCATGCCGCGAACGTCTGTCCCGCGAGACTACCCCCCAAAAATATATTCTAATTGTGTAGGTTTCAACCTTCACTGTATTAAATGCTAATTGCGAACAGTTGGGGTCCTATCTATAACACAGTGCCTTGAGGTTATAGGTTAGGCCTTGGCGAATTACACCACAATAATCAAACTGCTAGCTGAACTGAAGTCTGAATCAGAGCCCTCCTCTTGCCGAGCGCTTTAGCGCGAGGCAACTAATCGTGCAGTGTTGCATGGGGGCAGTTTCTGTGGTCTCGTCCCCATGACTATACTGGTTTGAGGTGCGTGCACATGTGTAGGCACTGCAGTGTGGACCTTTGTGGCACTATACGATGGAGCCAGAGCTAGCTGTCCCCTCTCGACCACTCCGCGGTGAGAACTAGGTGAGGTCTGCCGGCCGGTAGTATGATCCATAGCTGAGAATGTCTTGCATGCGGGCGATGCAAAGGCACTGCACATGGGTATTCCTAGAGTCAATGTTTCTCGCCACAGTTGTACCTGTTTCTGTTGACCACCCGTGTATTATATTTCCTCCCTGAACCACTAGGTACTAGCACATGCCCCATCTGTGCTGTCCGGTGCTAGTCTGAGTGTGTGAATAAAATGGCGAACGTGTTGCTGGCCAAGGGAAACGATAGAATAAATGTGGGCCTAGATGATCTCAACGTAAGTGAACTGATGTCTTCTTAAATACTGAGTACCATAAATGACAGTAATAGCTCACAAATTATAGTGCGTTATCCCTCGGAATGGACCTTTACTGTCACTAACAGCTTCACACATGATCCATTAGAGGCAGGATGTTACTCTCGGTACCAGGCCCGTAGCCAGGGAGGTTCGGGGGGTTTGATGGAACCCCTATAGATTCTGGGACCTATAATATGAATACATACCCCCCTAGACTAGTGGCTGGCTACGTACCTGGGTACCAGCCCATTACTGCAAGCAGACCTTCAACTCTCATGATATCATTGCCTTCACCAGATTTGTGGAGGTGTGCATGCCAAACTCACCACTGTTTAGAGATCACCTCCAAACGTTGCCTCTGAACCCAGTAGAGGACCATTTGTGTCTACAACAAGTGAATAATTTGCAAGTCCACTAGTAGACTTTTACCATGTACAAGTCAGTGTGATGGGCTTAATTGGAACGCATTATCTGCTTGGGAATTCTACCCAGTGAAAGAGTTAAAGTATGTCTGTCTGTGAGTGATGGAAGTGGGATGCTTGGGGGGGTCGGGTGGGACTACACTAATGACACCCAACCTTTGTACTTACTTAGTACTGTATGACTATAACAGAAGTGAAGTGGGATGTTCGCGGGGTGGGACTAGACTCTGTGCAGAGGTCTGATAAACTTTCACCTCTGTTCACATCATGCAGTTATCTCAGAAATAGATAATTAATCTTCAGGGCTAGGTCTCTCCTCCCTCACTGTGTCTGTGTGAGTTCGGCATAGCTCCTTACTCTGACACTTTTGTGATAGCATCTCTGGCGAGCACTACATAAGCTAGTATGATGGTTGCACATGTCACTATAGAGCTACCCAGCACAAGGCTGCTCATGTAGGCGAATGAGGGAGAAGTAGCTGAAGCGAGCGAAGCTACTTGCTGCCTTCTTCACATGCAGGTGGAAAACATTGCTGAGATGTTCAACCTGGACTCTCGGAGACCCGTGTGGATCGTAAGAGCAGCAGACAACACTGCAATCTGGCCAAAGGGGGGGAAATTTACAGGGCCACTGTTAGTCCACGGGCATCAATTTGAGGTGAGAGGACATGTGCCACTAGTCAGCCCCACATCCCTTCCTGATACTGGAACATCTCCCTGTGTACGAGATGGAAAAAAGAAAATAGTGTACGTGAAGAAGAGAGTGAGCTTCTCGGCTGCACACAGGCTCTTCAGGTATGCAGCTGTGATGTCGTACACACACTGACTCTGTGAGCCACTTGCGAAGCACTGCCCAGGATCACGGAAACACATGCACTGTTCTAAACCACACTATAGCACCAATCTCAGTGATGAAGAGAACCAAAGGCTGTATGGCAAATGCTACCATCCAAATGGGCATGGTCACAACTATGCAGGTGAGCATTTTTGATTTGGACTGGTAATGCTGTTCGAAAGGGAGGGCGACCTACTATGCTTGTATTGAAGCCCTGAGAACAAGGACTATGCATGTAAATTATACTTGTACTCCTTTTTCCCCTCACAGTTGAAGCAACTCTTCGTGGCGAGGTATGTCACCGTCCAAGCTGAAGTGAACTAGGAGATACATACAATGTATCTAGCCTCATTTCCAGGCCCCTGCCCAGTTTTTCGTCACTTGCAACCGAAAGTGGCGCGAGCCTGGGACCGAGGCTAATACATGTCTAAATTGGTCTACTAATTCGAACACTCCAAAATGCTGTATTCCAAGAAGTTCAAACCTGTGTTTGGTGGGCTGCACCTGCATGCGACTGATTGAATATTAATATTTGCGTACAGGTACAGCCCACGAAACACACAATGGCGTACACAGTTACAGTAGAGAACAGTCCAGTTTGAATTCAACAACATGTACATGTCTCGATCGCACTCCAAGTGATCAGCCTCCCGTTGGACAGCCAGTCTCAAATCTCTGTCTCGCAGTATCTGAACAAAGTGTTAAGATATCCAGGTGTCTACATGTATGCAGCTCCGATCCCACCTCCCTACTTCCGGTTTTTCAATGTATGGCAAATCTAAGGAGCAATACTACTTACATAGGTCAGTGTGAATCAAACAGCCTGGGAAGAGGCTAGCGTTGGTGTTTGGGGAAAAACTGAGTACTAATATGCTACTACCGCAGGACTGGTGTTGATTGTCATAAGATTTGGAACGCAATATACATCTTACGCATTTTGTGTGTTACGTTACGAGCATGGAATAATTACATATTAAGCAGTACGCAATTTGTCCTCCAAAGCCTGCATAGAGATGAACTACACAATCAAAACCAGCCCTACGATATGCTACATTAGTTGTGTGCTTTTGACCTGCAGGTGGACCCCATCACAGGGATGGTGATTAACATCGTTGACTTGAAGCAAGCCATGGAGGTAAGCTGTCAATCAGCATTATGTGGATTGGGATTGGATTTTGGACAGCAACTGACTTGCTGTCATTGTAGGAGGCCTGGTTTCAATGAGAATATGGTATCTAGCCTTCTTGTTGCTGCTACCAGGAGCACATCGAGCCGGAAATTAAAGCTCCTGGTTGCTACTCTATTGTAAACCTGATGTCAGTACCACCCTCTTGATGTGCGTACTGGAAAATGATATACACGTGTAGCTTCTCAATTAAGCCCATTACACTGACATATACATTGCCAACAATCTACTAATTGACTGGCAATACGCTTTCAAGTGTTCAAACTAAACCGACACTCCCGAAACTCTAACATTAGACACAGGAAAGATTGATCTCCATGTGAATACTTTCCCAAAGGCCACCAGAACGATTGGGTGCCAGTAAGCAGTTGGTTGTCCAAGCCCAGCCAGGGGCTACTGTGTTCTCTGTCAGCTGCTATGACACTCCGTTTGCCATTTTGTTGGCAACAGTACATAATATTATTGCCAGTTGCTGGTGAATATCTACTCGTGTAATTGGTAGTGAAATAGTGGAGGGACGGATCTGTCCCTATGCCGGTGAAAGGGTTAAAGTAGGGCGGTCAATACTACAACTCGTATTTCTTCACTCCTGTTGATTTGTGATTGCAGAGTGCTATAATGCAGCCACTGGACCACAGGAACATTGACAAAGACGTGCCCTACTTCAGCGATAAAGTGAGGTGAGAGGGGCCGGGATTACATGGTTGCATGCATGTTCGTTTGTAGAATTGTCATAACGACCGGTCACAGGCGAACATCAGGGATTCGTACAGGATTTTGAATTGGTTATGGTAGTGATGTTTGTTGGGGGTGGGGCATACACCATCATTGGAAGTACTGACCCTTTGGAAGTGGAAGCAGACAGGACGTTTGAGGGGTCAAGTCTGGGAGAACTAGTTTCGTTCCCAGACCTTTCATCCAGCGATCCACGCTGGGGTTGGTTGGGTCTGGGACCAGAACTTGACTCTTGTCTTTCTTGTCCCACAGCACAACAGAAAATGTGGCGGTGTTTATTTGGGAGCAACTGTCTCGGGAACTCGGGGACAAGAGCACTCTGTTACACGAAGTCTGTGTCCATGAAACAGAGAACAACGTATTCATATACAGAGGAGAATAACTCACACAGCAATGTACTATTTTACAGAGCAGAGTATAGCTTACAGTGATGTATTCACAGACTTAAGGTATCATTATACCTTTACCGTTAGGGTACCTTTAACCGTCGGGGCCCCGACGGTTAAAGGTACCCTAATGGTAAAGGTATAATGCTACCTTAAACAGCAATGCCTTCACATGTGTACCAGGGAGAATAACTTGCACCTCATGGAGATTAGTGTACATGTAAACATGCAGTGATTCACAGTGCATGTGTGATCAGAACCAAGGGAGAAACTTTCTCCTACATGTATGACATTGTTTAGAAAATGGCTCAGACACGTACCTTCAGTTTAGCCTTGTTTGGTTGACAAGGGGCAACCGAACTCCTGGTAGCCACGCGTTACAACCGGTTGCAACCCACTCTGGTAGCACAAGCTAAGTTGAAAATGTTTTGCCCCTCCTTTCAAAGCCAGGCCCCACTAAAGGCCCATTGCCGCGCACTATTCAATCCCCCCACCCCCCAAACTTTCTCTTGGTGACATTCTATGTATACATCAGTGATTATTTCTTCCCTGAGAGCACCAGACTGCATATGCTTGACTGGCATGCAGGGTATGATCCTTGAGTGTCAAGAACATTTGAGGCCCTTGCACACCATTATGATTAAATTTTGTGTTCTTATCAGTGAGGTGGTGTTGGAATAATTTTGATATAATATAGAACAGACTGGTGTTGAGAAGACATGACCCCGCGTTCTCAGAACCATCACTAAAGTGTGTGTGTGTGTGTGTGTGTGTGTGTGGGGGGGGGGGGGGGGGGGGGGGGGGTATAGTACTGGCATGCATTTCTATAGGAACCGTCTAGAGCAGGCAATCCAGTCTGACAGACGGTTGTTGTACAGAGGAGTAGTCATATTACAATTCCTTATCAAGGCATGCCAGTTTTAGTGTGGGCATAGTTTAATGTAGCTTTTGCATTCTGTAAAATTAATGTCAGTATAAGCATTACCAAGGGATGCTCAGCAGTCTTCCTCCTTGAATAGAGAAATGAACAAAAAAAAACAAGGAAAAAAAAAAGAAGCATTATACTATCACCTAAGCTGTAATACATGTAGAGACAAAACAAAAAAAGAAGAAAAAAAAACCAAAAAAATACAACCTAGCAACAACCCATCCCTCCGTGACAGGTCAGACACCGAAGTGTAAGCCTCAGGAGCGCTGGATAGGCGTGACTGGAATCACAGGAGGCTAACCTGCTTTCTACCAGAACACTTTTAGCTTCGGTGGTCAGATGGGAACCGGCGTACTCGAGCTGCTAGGCGGGGAAGTCGAGAACCGGTGTGTACGGAGTGGCCCAGACTCGTACTCGGTTATTGGGGAGGCGAACACTCAACCCCCAGGCTGCAAAGCAAGTGCTTAGCGAGTGTGCCATCCCGACTTCCCGCCAAAACTTGGTACAAATTCAATATTTAACCCCCAAACCGGATGTAGCCAGTTGCGCATGCGCGCAGGTTGACCTTTGAACCTTTGCCTCAAAAGTAACGTTCCAAGTAGTTGAGAGAGTTTGCCTGGGTCTCTATCTGTGTACTCTCATGGTACTGGGATGATTCTCGCCTGGAATGGACGAGTCAGAGCGAGCCCACCCCGAGTTTGGCAGACCACGAGGCCACGGTGAGAGCCACTATCTCGTGGCTCGCGCTCTAGCTATGCTCGTAGTCAGAGCGTGGGTTCTTCCTGCCTGGATGTTGAGGCTAGACAAGGGTGTGCAGTAAGAGAGGGGCTCTATCTTGTGTGCTTGAATGGTCTTAGCCTGGTCTGTATTATTCTCGTTGAGACTAGAGTGAGACCCACCTGGTTGTGGAGCATGTGGAACATTGAGATTGCCAAATTCCTATGCATTAGGATAGAACCAAGCAAGAGCTACTGCAGTTTTCATGAACCTTGCAACTTGGAGACAAAACATCAGGTGCATGCATACAGGGTCAGATCAGTAGTACTCTTGTTACACACTCTGCTAACAGCTAGCTACGGAGATTGGTTGCTGCTCTCAGTGATAGAGATCGCCTTGAATGGCAACATGCACTTGGCACACAAATTTGCTGATTGAATTATTGTGTAACCGTTTTGCATTTACCGTCTCCACTTTGCAAGGTTCATGAAAACTGCAGTAAAACTGCAAGTTGTATTGACAGACAACAGTGGAGTTGCTAGTCTCGGAACCAGCCCCTTTGCATGGGGAGGAGGAAGGGTCTGGGCACCGTCTTACATTCAAGTTGTCCCCAGGTCAGAATGTTGACCTAATGAATCAGAAGTGTTGATTGCGAATGACATCATTTTTCTCCAGGCTTTCAGTGTCGCCAGCGACTAGACATGGCAAATCACTGTGCTGCACTGCGTTACCCTGACAAAAGTTGAGGAGACCAATGAGCATGGAGGTCAACTGTGATCATAATTATGCGTGGTATCGCAGTTGATCGCTAATTACCTATGCTAAGCTTAATTGCATTCCGTGAGGACAATTCAAAGGTAGGTACATGCCCAGACCCTTCCTGTGCGAAGGGTCTGGTTCCGAGACTATGGAGTTGCTAGATAGAGTGTGGTGTGTGTGTGTGTGTGTGTGTGTGGGGGGGGGGGGGGGGGGGGGGGGGGGGGGGGTTGGGTTGCCAGACAGATACCCCGCAAATTTCTTTGGACAAGTGCTTGTAGGAAGAATTTCGCTGAGCATCCAGACACACCTACCCTTACTCTACACAGGTATATACAGCTGACATTTGGTGATGGTGTCACAGAAACTAGCACCCCTTTAGCAACCCCCATCTGACTGTAGGATATCTGGCCTCCCCTGCCAAAAGTCCTAGGGTATTTGGCACCCCCTGCCAAAAAACCTATTAATTTTGGTACTCCTGCCTGGTATAGACCCCCTTCCAGGGCTTATCCTGTTACTTTTAGCAAGGGGATGCCGTTATACCCTAATCGGATGCCAAGATAAGCTAAGTCATAAGGAACAAGTTTGAAAGTCCAACACAGTTCACACCAGTGAAACTGTTCTTCACATTTGTCACGCTGCATTAATCACCATGCATTTCTGGCATCAGACAATTGCAAATACAGGAGTGGAATAGGACTCAATGGGGGGAGTGACTGCATGAGTCTGAAACCGCACTTCTCCAGTGTAAGTCGGAAATGGACATTAATTTTAAGCAGGTATGACTTCACATCATTTGCTTGGTCAAACTCCAGTTCTGGTAGTCTAGCTACTGCAAAACCAAGGGCGCATTGAGTGAATTATAAGGCAGCTCGATGCACCCTTGCCTCAATGCGCCCTTGGCAAAACTAAGTGTTGCAGCTCATTCCAATCACCGCACATATACACCAACAGTTATTATTATACAAAGTAATTATCTCTTAAGGTACAACTAAACTATCAACTGGTGTATAATAAAGCAAGAGCTCGAACTAACCCCCACACTCAATACTAAAAATTGATGTGTGTGCTACACAAAATTGATTAAAGTTGCTAATTAGTGTAGCATATAAGACAAATGTAGTGTGTGGCTACACAGATCATGTATAGACCTACCAGCTGTACCCACGAACAGGACGGTACAAAATTAATGATGGCCATAAGCTACCTATACAGCCCCAGTGCAGTTTGAGGTGTGCAGCTACACAGCCTTGGGTGCAGTGCGAGGCGTGGTGTGGGGTGTCAAGGATTCCCCTACGTTGATAGTGACATTGGGTGGTCTGTAGGAGGCCTGCAGACCCGTGGCACCAGGAGCCCCGATCTCATCAAAGTGGGTGAAGAGAATGTTCCCTTCAAAGTTTATTATACCTCGTTCTGGATTTTTGAAGCAAAAGACCCTGTGCATATGAGTGTGTGTATGTGTGTGTGTGTGTGTGGGTGGGTGTGGTGAGGGTAGGAGGAAAGGTGGAACAGGAAAAAATGAATGCACAATGCCACGTGAACAATCCTCAATCCCTGTAATTATGTCTCCTGGACGTCATGTGACATATGGTAGAGTCATGTGACGTATGGTAGAGTCATGTGACGTATGGTAGAGTCATGTGACACATCCATAGAACAGGCTCCAGGCCCCACTTACCATGGGAGGAAGGTGAGCGCAAACTTGACCGGAAAGAACCACAGAATACAGAAGAGAATGGTGCAGAGTGTGAAGGACCAGCCGATGATGAACAGACCTCCCGCCAGCTGGTAGCCAAACCGAATACCACCATCCTGCAGCTGGAGGGGCAGTGTGTGACACCATTACCATAGAGTAGAACTTAAAGCAGTTTATATCAGCTTGAAAACAGGTGTCAATAATGCATGCTGTTTGCAAAGCATTTACATGGAGTGGTTCAGTCAACCAATCAATATATTAAGATTTTAATGTGCGTGTGTGTGTCCGTGTGTGACGGAAGTGGGATGTTCGTGGGGCGGGACTAGACTAGTGACGCGCGACTTTCGTACTTCAATTTACTTAACCTCGAACTCCACAAAGAATGTTTGAGAACATTAGGCATGGGCTGGAATCTTCCAAGTGTTAAGTGCACGCAATCGGGGAGCTGCAGTTGAAGCGGACGCAATCGGGGAGCAGCAGCCGAAGCGAACGCAATCCGGGAGCTGTTGAAATCGGGGAGCAGCAGCTGAAGCGCACACAATATCGGGGAGCTGTTGGAATCGGGGAAGAGCAGCCGAAGTGGTCGCAAGCTAGCGGCGAGCTACAGCTGAAGCGGATGGAAACGGGGAACAGCAGTCATGAAGCGGATCGGTGCAATCGGGGAGAAGCAGCTGGAGTGGATCAATGCAATCGGGGAGAAGCAGCTGGAGTGGATTGATGCAATCGGGAGAAGCAGCTGAAGCGGAGGCAATCGGGGAGCAGCTAGCTCTGCACAGAGAGCTGTCTGGCACCAGATTACTCACGTAGGCGAACGAGGGGGAAGTAGCTGAGCGAGCGAAGCTACTTGTAATAGTTACTTGTAACGGAAGTGGGATGTTCAGGGGGCAGGACTGACTATAGTGACGTGCGACCTCCATATACACGTACCGTATACCATACTGAACCTCGAACTCTGCGAATGCTCGTGTACATTGGACAGGGGTTGGAACCTTCCAGAACTTGGCTTGGCAGCTTAAACAGACGCAGTCAGTGAGCAAAACAGCTGAAGCAGATGCAATCGGGGAGCTGCAGCTGAAACAGACGCAATCGGGGAGCTGCAGGTGTACCAGATGCAATTGGGGGTTAACAGCTGAAGCAGACACAACTGGGGAGCAGCAACTGAAGCAGATGCAATCGGGGAGCAGCAGCTCTGCACAGAGAGCTGTCCACCACCAGATTGCTCATGTAGACGAACGAGGGGGAAGTAGCTGAGCGAGCGAGTGAAGCTACTTGTAGGGTTAAACTCCGTGTGTAAACAGGTTCATGGTGCACTGTGGTATACTATACTGTAGTGCACTGGATCCACCATAGTTTACTGCAGTATACTGTGATGTGGACTGTATACTGTGATTACTCACCACGGCGGGGAGCTGCGTGTTGACACAGAAGCACAAATCTTCGTATAGCTCTCTGATCAAACAGTTCTTGCTGAAGATCCCCACACACAGCACACCCCAGAACCCACTGTAGCAGAAATGTAATCCAGAATTAGAGGCTATATATAGTTGTGTCTAACGGCTAGTTGCTTTTCATTTGGGCTAGCCACATTAGTCTTTTGGGCTAGTTGAAACAAACATCTGCTGTTTTCCTAAGCTAGCTAGTAGCTACCAACTGGTACGATACTTTGAGCCGGGGTTTGAGGGTTTGGTGGTCACAGTGTCCTCATTCAGAGGGTCACTTGCAATTTGCATCTGGAGTTCTCCATATAAGGTGGAGCACCCATTGCATTGATGTTTGAAATAGCTATCTATATTACACTTCTGGTAGTAGAAATAATGTGTCTCCCTGTAAATAATGTTGCATGGCAAACATAATTTAAACCTGGACTAGTGTCGTGCCCATATGTGGACGTCTTGACATGAGACTAAACCTGGACCTAAAGCTAGCCACACCCCCAAGTTAAACAATACTTACGACATGCCGTGCACAGGGAATACTCTTGCTCCATCGTGGAGCTTTAGGAGGTATTCAATGAAGCAGCCAAGGTGGTAGATGGCAATGGTGAGAGCTGGAGGGAAGGAGAGAGAGAGGGGGAGAGAGAGAGATGGTGGAAGAGGGAAGAAGGGAGGCAGGGAGATCAAGAGGAGGGACGGAGATCAAGAGGAGGGAGAGAGAGAGAGTGATGGTGGAAGAGGGAAGGGAGGGAGTGAGTATCGTAGTATGTAGCCATCCCGCAAACTGATGAGTACTAGAAGGAGAGGGAGGGGGAGTACAAATGTGGTCTTTAGAGTGAGAGGGTACAGCTGTACACTGGGAGCAAAGTTACTACCTCCCAGGCCTGCAAAACTAAGTGATATTTCCAGTTGGGGTGCAAATGGTCTATGAGGGATTTCCAAGATCAGAGTGTAAAGAATGGGCCAACAGCCAGCCCAGTGACCACCATTACAAATTCCACTTTAGAATCGGATTAGAGACTAGTGTTGGAGGTACCTCCAATCAGTATGGCCCAGGGAGGATCGATGAACGGACAGCACCCGGTGACTGCAACCAGCGAGGCCAGCACACCGTTGGCTATCTCATTGGCGTTAAATGTCTCATCTCTCTTGTAGATCTGTACCAATCCAGAGACAATGGTCTGAGTGATCCCAGCTGAGGCACATGCCAGACACATGGTGAGAGCAATGCGACCCACAGCTGCATGGATGGCCTTGCCTTAGGGAGGGAGAGAAGGAGGAGGAAGGGAGGGGGGAGGGAGGGAGTTAGGGAGAAAGGAAGGGAGGGAGGGAGATAGGGAGGAAGGGAGCAATGGAAGGAGGGAGGGAGGGAGGGACGAAAGAAGAGAGAGGTGGAGGGAGGGGAAGGGTTACAGATGTACACTACACTGCAATTCTGCAAATTGTTACACAGAAACAAAAATGACATCAACTAGGTACAATTATACAGCCATACCTACCAGAGATGCTTTCAGCTGAGCCAGCATTGAATGCAAACCATGTCGTCCAGAGGATGAGGATCCCCAGGGCAGCGCTCTCCACATTCTCATCCCCACCACCACTTGGGTACATCCACTCGAGGAAGCTGGGTGGGTGGGAGGGGGTGGGGTGGGGGGGGGGGGGGGGGGGGGGGGGGGGGGGGGGGGGGGGGGATGAGAGGGGAGAAGGAGGGAAGGAGGAGAGGTTACAGACATGCTTCACTCACTTAGTTGGTTTCTCCACTGTATCTCCACGCTCAACGTTAGCAGAGATTGCTCGCCGCCTTTCCTGTGGTTGTGTGTGTGTGCGTGCATATGTGTGCGTGTGAGAGAGAGTGTGAATGAGTGAGTTTCGTAATTCACAGGTGTGTATGGGAACCAAAGTGGTTGACGGCATATCTACTAAATTTGGTTGCAGCTTTTGTTGGATAAGAGAACGAGACTTTCCATCCACCTTCACAATGTTGTGTTGAGACATTCTTCCTACTTCCTCCTCACTAGAGAGTGTACTTTCATGGCCCCCACTATTCAGATTGACACAGCTATGACTACAGACATCTTACACCCTAAAGACAGATGAGACTAGACTAGGGGTGGAGGAGGGACAAGCCATCACATTCATACTCCCCTAACTAGATCAGATAATATCTCATGTAAACCGAAATGAGGGAGCTTTGTGAATATGCTATGTAACTAGACACAAGATAACGGGTTGAGTGGGGGATGTCACCCCCGCCCACCCCCACCTCTTCCTCCTTCCGTCGCAGGAGAGGGCAGCACTCTCTGATGATCTTGGTCTTCTTGCTTGTCTCCAGCTTGTGGAAGATTGCCAGCACAAGCCCACCAATTCCACCTGCACAACACACACAAGACAAAGTTAATGTACGAAGGCTCACTCTTCTTTTACGAACTTCGCCAGCGCTTGCGTGAATATCATTCTGGACAACATATTTGTCCTATTTTATTGTTGGCCTTTTGAGGGGCTAACGGGACAGCGCCCCGGGGCATCTAGGCCCATCCGCCTGGCTCAGCGGAACCAGAGGATTGGCCTGTGAAGGACAGCCTGTGAGGGCACCGCCCGCTGCCAATGCAATAGGTGTCAAAAATGCAAATGGAGGTGAATGAGGTGAGGAGGGTGGGAAAATTTCGGAGAAGAAATACTTGGCACTGTGCTAGCAAGTGAACATGTGCGAATTGCGCACGCTTATTTAAGGCTGCGAGACTGTCCGCATTGAACGGAGGCATTGTAGCATTGTGAGGTTGCAGCGCCGCGCTACGCGAAGCCTTTGCACTGAAAGCCTTGCATCCTAATTCCACCTGCACAACACACACAAGACAAAGTTAATGGGGTGGTGTGTGTGTGTGTGTGTGTGTGTGTGTGATATAACAGATGTTGCACTCCCGATAGGGCATTTGAAGTTTTGATTATGCTGACATGATTACTGTCGTGTATGTTAATCGTGCTGAAGCTCACCTTAGTGGTGCGAGTTAGGAATGCTTTTGTCTCCTGGTTGGCTGCCACTGCTCACTTCAACTGCCATCGGCAGTGTGTGATGTCACATGACGTGTGTGTGAACCATAAACTAGCCACCTACAAGCAGCCTGGGAATGAGACTATAGTTATTAGCACAAGCTGGTTGGTACAATCAGAGTCTGCAAGATGAAAAATCCACGAGTCGAGAGCAAATAGCTGAGACATCGATCATCCTCCTGAACTTACCAGTGAGTATACAGCACTACCAGGAGTGCAGTTGGCAATGTAAACAAGATGAAACAAGATGTAAACAAGATGAGTCAGTAAAAGATTAATGATGGATGACAAGCCAGGTGGGGGGTGCTGTACTATGCCCTTTCTATTCCTCCATGGTAAACAGCAGATCATATTTAAGTTGCATTGCAAGTGACCACATTGACATGGCGTTCAAGGTTATATCTCTACTTGCATTCACTTTATATGCTGCATGTTGTTGAGCGAGCTTTCTTTGTTCTAGCTTGGCTCTTAGAGCAGCTGCTATGCACCCTAGCCCTCTCGCTGACTAGTCAAGTCTCAGGCAAATGGGTCTGTTTCAGTTCAAAGAACATAATTATGCACTCATTCGAATTCCCACATTGTCACAATCTGGCATATATACACCAGGTACCATGTTGGGATGTATAATACAACCCGCTGTTTCCATAGCAACATATGTTTACACACTGAGATAATAACGACACAAAGTTTAGGTAATTGGATTTAGTTTCACCAGATACAAACAACAAGTATAATGCAGATACACAGTCAGGTTGGCAGAGAAGGTGAGACAGTTTGGAACTGGTTTGATATTCAGTACGTATATAGCCTCCCCAACACGGACACCACTGACTGCGAACCATAATAACTAGCTAACACAAAGTTATTTTACAGCTGTCTCAGTATGGTATGAAGTATGTCTGAAACTGGGATAAGATTATTTTAGAGCCATCTCAAGATGATACTAGCTAGTCCATTTCCGCTGATGCAGTATAGTGTCATAACAATTAAGATTCAGCTTACCACACAGGTGAACCAGGCCTGAGCCAGCAAAGTCTATGAAAACGAAATCCCCCAGGTTAGTCCCGCTAGGGAAGAAGGTGAAGCTGTGGGTAGAGGTGGCAGTGAAAGTGCCATTGCAGTACTCATAGGGAGACCAGGTCATGGCAGCAGGATCACTGCGGGCTGCCGACCAGAAAAACCGGGCCAAACTGGGGTGGATGAAGGCCTGGAGGTATAAGGGGAGGGTTAGAGAGTAAGGAGGGGGTGAGGGAGGGAGGGATTGAGGGGAGAGGAGGAAGGGGGGATTGAAGGAGGGAGGGAGGGAGGGTGGATGGTTAGGAGGCAGAGATAAGAGTGATCACAAAGTGCTAAAATATCCTTGGAACTTGCAACAGTGCTATACATTTATCCTCGTTCCCAAGCCTAGCTCCGCCCAGATTTTATTCTCGCAGGCCCAATTTTTCTCTATGGCTGCGAGACAAATCTGGGCGGAGGCCTGGGAACGAGGCTACTCCACATTTCTGTTGGGTGGGGTCCTTTTAGCCATCAATGCCACAAATAGTATTCCACAAACATTTCAGTGGCCACAATCAAGACCAAACATTCTGTGACCACATCAACAGATGTGACCCACCATAAGGTACACACACATAAGGAGTGTCAGCAAACAGCTGCTCACACTCAGTTAAAACTGCCTGTTGAATATTCCTACAAAAGCTATTGGGATCATCATAAGTTCAAATTCAAACAATATTCACCAGGTACACTCTCCATTCACATGTGTGTGCTGAGGAGACCAGGTAGCTACAATAGCTACTATAGTTACACATGCATGCTACGTAGAGGCTGTGAGCAGCTAAGAAACAATGGTGAAAATTTTTCGCCATCATTTTCAGCTATCAGGAATGGCTGTCGTAGCAACTTCGTGCTTTGCACTACTGCCACTGCTGTCTTCAGTCTTTCTCAGTGTCACTATATCACTATAAGCTACCCACATTATTTTACACACACGAAATAGAAATCACATTGGTCAGGGAATGGCCTGAGTGGCCTGAGCACTTCCCCTGGCTGGCAAGAACTACTACGCCTAGCCTCATTCCCAGGCGCTCAGGGAACATGGCTATACTACACCCATCAATTATCCAAGTACGTATCAACAGTTGTACTGTAAGGCACATACTGTCATCATGAAGGAGTAAATGAATCCAGCCACGACCCTCATCTGGACACCCTGTCCGACCAGAGTACCTCCAAGGATGGTAGCGGTGTTGCTGGCAAATGTGAACTGTGTGTGAGTGAATGTGTGCGAGTGTGTGTGTGCAAGTGTGTGTGTGTGTGCGAGTGTTGTGTGTGTGTGTGTGTGTGTGTGTGTGTGTGTGTGTGTGTGTGTGTGTGTGTGTGTGTGTGTGTGTGTGTGTGTGTGTGTGTGTGTGTGTGTGTGTGTGCATAATCTTGTATATCTGACCCACATCAATGTTCTAGTTGCCAAGCAGTCAGTGTTAGCAAGTGAAGCAAGGTCAACAATCATGCTCCACACACATACGTCCAAATTCAGTGGGGAGTGGGCAAATTTTAATGTACTGCAAGCATTATAGTACAATGTGCAGGTGTGTCTGCACAAAGCACGGAGGCTCGTGCTGCTGCAGATCAAATGGCAGTGGGAATGGCCCGGGAACGAGGCTAGGCTCCTGGTACTCTGTAGCAGGTTGAGCACAACTATTGACAACTGATGGAGACAGAAAAACGTACCTTACATGCAGTAGGAACAAGTTGGCCAATTTGTTATTAAGAAGGGCAAATGCAGCCTCGTTCCCAGGCCATGCGGCCTGGGAACGAGGCTACTGCATACGCAGTATGAATTGCAGCAAATATCAGTACAACGTATTATAAGCAAGCAAATGAGATGCGCTAACTTGATAATGGATCTCATATGATAACGATTTACACAAGTGGCATGCTGCAATCTATCTACATATCTACTCATCAGTACAGGGAGGAATACCCAATCACTTTCTGTTGTGATTTCCTTGTTGTCGCTTTCTGTTTCAAGCACGACTGAGCCACACACCAGTGGGTACCAATATCTTATTGCCGTGCAACACTGTGCAACACTTCACCCATTTTACCCACGTGAACTACAGATGTGGAGTGATTAGGCTGGCCTAAATATGGGAACAATGCACTTCATCTCCATGGTAACAGATAATCCCTGATGTGATATCACTAGTGGGTTTGTTGGCTAAAGATAGAGTGGAGGGTGAAAGTTTTATCTCGAGTCCAAAGGCTGATCTCACAAGGAGAGGAGGGGTAAGGAACACTACAATGAGGGGTTCACAACAGGAGTGGGCTAACACACAGGTTGGTCACCAAGATCACCCACCAGAATGCAATAGGAATGCAAACGACTAATTCACATGTAAACTGAGTATGATGAGCCATACCAATACTTCAGTGCAAATACTTGTCACTGTTAGACTGCCACAGTTTGCTGTCTCAGGTTACAGATACTTGCTGGTTAAGAATTTGGGAAATATGTTCATATTATTAGTCTATACCTTCCCCCTTGCACACAGTACACAGCATGAACAGGAGAATATAATACATTCATAAGAATCCTTGTAGTTGCCGTGACATCATGGATTGTGTTCCGAGCTGATTCCCTGCAGGGAGTGCAGTCTGGCCACAAGACTACATGTAGCCCTGTTCCCATGCTCTTTGATGGGAGGAGCCTGGGAACTAGGGCTTGAAATGACTAGGGAAATTCCCTAGTTGACTGATTAGCTTGTGGTTTGCACAACTCATTGAGTACTAATTGAGGAAGCTGCACACAGAACAAATCACTTCACTGATACCACTTGTTCAAACACACTATGAGGCTGGCCTCTCGGCTAGTTGACATGCAAGAAATACAGTCGACTAGTCAACTAGTCCAAGAGGGCCCACAGGGAATACCATATGGGAAAGGTTCTATATGCACAACTCATTGAGTACTAATTGAGGAAGCTGCACACAGAACAAATCACTTCACTGATACCACTTGTTCAAACACACTATGAGGCTGGCCTCTCGGCTAGTTGACATGCAAGAAATACAGTCGACTAGTCAACTAGTCCAAGAGGGCCCACAGGGAATACCATATGGGAAAGGTTCTATAAGCTTTATGACTTGTGTAAATAGGCTTAGCTCTGCTCTTGAAAGAGAAAATGATGCTTTTTGTATTGCTTTGTGTCACTATCAAGTTGCGTGTGGCTTTTTTCCCTCTATACATACAACTTTAATGCACAAGCAAATGGGTCAGGCCACTTAGCAACTCAATGCTAACATGAAGGCCGTTCAACAAGGGTACAATGAAGAGGGACAAATACAAGAGACAGCAACTGAAAAGACATAACAGGACAGAAATTTGACATATAGCAGAGATGGCTTATCTTCTGGCTCGTGTTCAAGCAGTAAAGCAGTTGGCCCAAGTCCCGGGTTTGAATCCCACCAATCTAGCCGCTAGCCCCTCTCTGCCCGGCCGGTCAAGTGGGCGCGTGGCAAAGCCGAGCAGCTTTGCCGTGCACCCGCTTGACCGGCCGGGCAGAGAGGGGCTAGCAGCTAGACTGGAATCCCACATGAGTGGAACCGGACTTCAGAAATTGTATGCTGTTCTAATATTGTCCACATAATGAGATTACAGGAGTTTACTAGAGATTACTAGAGGCTACTAATATTGTATCTTACAAATGTGACTGCTAACTGATTGTTAAATTGATAGGCCACTTACAAAATAATTATTACTATTAGCCTTGTTCCCACACCCTGATTGGTGATCGGGTCTTGGATGATCGGTGATTGGGGTCTGGGATGATCGGTGATTGGGGTCTGGGATTATCGGTGATTGGGGTCCGGGAATGAGACTAAAACCTAATGCTACATGTATCACAGTGTTGTATGGTGATTGTGTCCCGTTACCAAGGGGTAGGGTATACGCTAGAAGGCGGAGTGGGTGGAGTGATGATGAGAGACGGAGAAAAAGAACACACAACAGATACACTGTGCACTGAGCACTGCTAAGGGAGGCTTTTACCATTTTCATGGTGCCATTTGCCATTTTCTTCTGACGGCCATAACTCCTTCCTACTACCCCCCATGAACTTGATTTATGGCTCAAAAGACAGCTCTCTCCAAGAGCTTTACAATGAGCTATAGAAAGTCTGTTAAGTACCCCCCTATAAGGAGTTAGTGGTAAGGAAGCTGACCACACTGCTTTCACAGGAATCCTGATAAGTGACCACCACTTATGTAGCCTGTGTTTTTATTATGTCATCTAGAGGCTTAGCTCTACAATGTGAATGGACAGAATGTTTCTGAGAGTATCCATGAATGCTATGGTCATATTATCTACCCTATGGATACTCTCAGAAACATTCTGTCCATTCACCTTGTAGAGCTAAGCCTCTAGATGACATAATAAAAAAATCACAGGCTACATGATAAGTGGTGGTCACTTATCAGGATTCCTGTGAAAGCAGTGTGGTCAGCTTCCTTACCACTAACTCCTTATAGGGGGGGTACTTAACAGACTTTCTATAGCTCATTGTAAAGCTCTTGGAGAGAGCTGTCTTTTGAGCCATAAATCAAGTTCATGGGGGGTAGTAGGAAGGAGTTATGGCCGTCAGAAGAAAATGGCAAATGGCACCATGAAAATGGTAAAAGCCTCCCTTAACACCTGCAGGTATACTGATGATGAGTGATGGAAACACATAGCATATGCAATCAAAGGCCATGTTACAGATGTGGGTTGTACCATAGTCTCGGCCCCAGACCCAAACCACCCCAGCGCGGATCGCTTCCAGTCCCCGCGCGTGATACTAGATACGATCCGTGCTGGGGTGGGTTTGGGTCTGGGACTGAGCTAGTTGTACCAATGAGCTGGTGATGGTACTGTGTGGGCTAGACAGTTCCCATTCTGGCCACTGGACCAGGTAGTATTGTCAAATATATTGTACATAAGGCACAGCTTCACAGAGTTGGCAGTTTTCCCACAGAAGCCCCAGTGAAGTACAGTGGGGTGGTGGTGCTTTTCGCACTGGAGGTGCTTCAGTGGAAAAGATGTGTATGAGGTTCAATGGGAAACCTAATTAGTCCTCTGACACTATAACTCAAACCCCATATGCCCTCAACCCTCAAATCTGAGGTGCAGCCAGTACACAATAAGAATAGACAAAGTGCATTTCTCATTGGAAGGGTCTACTATAATGCAGCTTGAGAACAGCAAGCTGGATGACGTAAGGACTCTACAACCTTTTGACGATGAAAGGAGGTTTGCATGGATGGGTCAGTCATCCAGCAATAACCAAGTCATAGGGTTTAGTTTTTCTTGGGTGGGGGTGGTTATGGTAATCAATTCAAATGTGATGCACTGCCGAGGTGGTTAGGTGTAAATATCCTTACCCTGAAGAACCAGAAGATATAATCTTGTTCCTCCCCCAGAACACCGGTGTCTGCATTGCCTGAGATTGCATAGCCCAACAGCCAGAAGCCCATGATTCCTGCAAATATGTCTATGTATTTCTGAGGGGGAAGCAGGATGGAAGAGGAGAACAAAGGAGTAAGCAGAGGAGGAGGTGGAGGGAAGAGAAGAGGTGTAAGGAAGGAGGAGGAGAGGAGAAGCGGGGTAAGGAGGGAGGAAGAGAAGTGGGGTAAGGATGGAGGAGGAGGAGAGAAGTAGGGTAAGTATGGTGGCCGAGAAGGTCACTTTCTGATTCGCGTTTTCCCATAGCGTATTCGCATTCGGCATTGCGTATTCCCATTTACCATAGCGGATTCGCGTTCGGCATTGCGTATTCCCATTTACCATAGCGGATTTGCGTTTTCCCATAGCGGATTCGCGTTCGGCATTGCGTATTCCCATTTACCATAGCGTATTCGCGTTCGGCATTGCGTATTCCCATTTACCATAGCGGATTCGGTGGTCGAGAAGGTCACTTTCTGATTCGCGTTTTCCCATAGCGGATTCGCGTTTTCCCATAGCGGATTCGCACGGCATTGCGTATCGTTGCGTATTCTTGTTGATCGACCTTGGGAGCCACGCCCACTGCGTACCTCGAACCCAAACCGAGAGCATGGTAATCTTGATGGACCACCAACTGTCTTCTTCTGAACTGGATGGTTAGTTCACATATGACATAGGCCTATAGGCGGGGCAAGGGAATATCATGTAGTGAGACTGCCTCAGCATGAGAAAGTAGCTTGCTGCTAGCTAATTAGTTACTAGGTTGTGTGACTATACAATTTTTGAAACTGTTACAGAACTTCTTTTGAAGTATTTCTACTCGTGGCACCCGTATAGGCTAATACTTACTCGACTGGAGGCAGTACACAACCTAAAATGGAGGTGAGATGAAACAACGAAAGTGGTTTACACATAGCTGTTCAAAATACACTCACACATGAGTTTTAACTTGTGTACCAGGGCATGAGTGTATTTTGAACAGCTATGTGTAAACCACTTTCGTTGTTTCATCTCACCTCCATTTTAGGTTGTGTACTGCCTCCAGTCGAGTAAGTATTAGCCTATACGGGTGCCACGAGTAGAAATACTTCAAAAGAAGTTCTGTAACAGTTTCAAAAATTGTATAGTCACACAACCTAGTAACTAATTAGCTAGCAGCAAGCTACTTTCTCATGCTGAGGCAGTCTCACTACATGATATTCCCTTGCCCCGCCTATAGGCCTATGTCATATGTGAACAGTTCAGAAGAAGACAGTTGGTGGTCCATCAAGATTACCATGCTCTCGGTTTGGGTTCGAGGTACGCAGTGGGCGTGGCTCCCAAGCATTTTGTGGTTGATCAACAAGAATACGCAACGATACGGGTGAATCCGCTATGGGAATACGCGAATCCGCTATCATGGGAAAACGCGAATCCGCTATCATGGGAAAACGCGAATCAGAAAGTGACCTTCTCGACCACCGAATCCGCTATGGTAAATGGGAATACGCAATGCCGAACGCGAATACGCTATGGTAAATGGGAATACGCAATGCCGAACGCGAATCCGCTATGGGAAAACGCAAATCCGCTATGGTAAATGGGAATACGCAATGCCGAACGCGAATCCGCTATGGTAAATGGGAATACGCAATGCCGAATGCGAATACGCTATGGGAAAATGCGAATCAGAAAGTGACCTTCTCGGCCACCATAGGTAAGGATGGAGGAGGAGAGAAGTGGGGCAAGGAGGAGAGGAGGGGTAAGGAGGGAGGAGGAGAGAAGTGGATAAGGAGGAGAGAGAAGTGGATAAGGTGGAGGAGAAGTGGGTTAGGAAGAGGAGGAGCAGAAGAAGGGTAAGGAGAGAGATAAGTGGAGTGAGCAGAGGAAGGAGATGGGAACACATGGAGGAGGAGCAGAGGGAGCGAGAAAAGAAGAGGGGTAAGGAAGGAGTGAAAAGAATAAGAATAAGGAGTGAGGAGGAGAGAGATGAGCAGGTGACCTAATAGTACAGTTGCCTGAACTCTCAGCTGTAGAGTTAACTTACAGCAAGTACAACTCTTCGCCGGAACACTCTGTCACTTTTACTGAAGGACTCCTCGACATATAAGAACCCAGCTTTCTGAAAATTAGAGAGATGAGAAAAATCGTGGACACATCTCACAGCTGCAATCGCCTCCACATTGGGCGTGCCCTCACCATGAAGAACATCAGTATGGCACATATCACCACCCATGCTGCACTGGCGTCGTCATAGCGATCTGAGTATCGGCCCTGAGTATGAGTCAAGAAGATGCATCGATGATGAGCAGTTGAGCAGTAACCGGAGACAGTAAAACTGCACTAGTATGTAGATGACCAGGGGGCATTTACGTATTAGCAGGTCATGCAGGTTGGTAAATCGCATGGCTCATTTGCGCTTCCCCTTATACGCTACACAGCAAGCCATACATTAATTGGATTAGCTAAAAGACGCTGCAGCTTACTAATTCAGAATTTGGAAGCGGCCGCTGCATGCAGCAGCCACTCTCAACTTACTCCACAGGTCGAGTTCACGCGTCTGAAGCATTCGGATATCCTGTCCGGACAGAACTGATCTCCCGAAAAACACGCGCTTACATCTGAGTTCGAGTTACCCGATCCCTCCATCTCCTTGACCTCAGCTTGAGAGCTTGGCTGTTCGACGATAGCATAGATAATATACCAACCTATGACGATAGTATACAGTATAAACGCCCGTTTTAAAAAATAGCCATGTAGGCGGGGCCAGACTAGGGGCTAGGTGCATGCGGCGCGCGCACATATACAGTCTCGCGGGCCGGCCAGCCTAGCTAGCGCCTCTCGCCGCGCCACACGTCCACCCGGACCCGTACCCAGAGTCTGCCCGCGAGACTACAGCTGGCAGTGTCTCTCCCTCATTGTGAAAATAGAACTTACCAACCACTCATGTTAAATTACCATCTAATGAAGTCCTCAATAATACAATACACGTTTCCTTTTGTCAGGAAATATACCGGTTCAATCAGTGGGTTCAATGCATTCACAATTAACCCCTGAATGTGCTATGTTCACTGTCATAATATGATGCACTTGTTCCCGACTAGCTGTCACTTCTACAGCTAGAGGATGTATATACAGTGGTGCACTGGTAGAGTGAGTAGGCCTATGTCATTTTAGCTAGCTAACTAGTCCAGCTATAGATATAGCCTCTGGATTAGATCTTGCATTTTGAACATCCAAAATCAAAACTGAATTCGTAATTATTGTCCCTCAATGGTAGTATTCCCATGGTGTGTTGGCGTACGATGACTGTGCTATTGAATGAATTTGACAGGTATTTTGTCAGAGCAAGTGTTCCATGAAGAATATCAACTATTACTCTTTCTTTCTCTTCTTTGTCTTTGGGTGATCCTGAGAGTAGAGTAGATCACATTAACGTATCACTACCTCACACCCAACACTACTCTCACACATAACACGTCCATCACAACCTAGGACTTAATCTTGTGGCATCATTAACTGCAGCTAGCTATGTGAGCCTGATTGCCAGTATTATAGACATACCAGAGTTTCTAGCATCTTCCGCTTTGTTCGGTTGATTCTCCTTCTCTCTCCAAAGTTAGTTTCACTCAACCTCTGCAGCACCATATCAGCGAGAGAGATTTCTTCTCACTAAGAGGACTACATTCTCATTTCACATATCTCAAGTTCGACTGCATCATGCTCCTGGCTATAGTTACCTTTCTCACAGAGAGTGCAGAGGTACGCAGAAGGTTCCCCTGGCAAACATTATACCTAGGCTCTCTCATAGAATACACAACAAATGCCAGGGAGGAGCCTGGAAACAAGGCAGCGAAAAAAAATTATCTCCTAAATGGAACCAGGCTACTGCAGTCAACCTTGAGACACACAACACTTCATGCCAATCGGACAGTGTTGACTAGCAAGCAAAGATGACATCATAGCCATGTTCAATATTCACTTACCACTTCTACCTCTCTCTTTGATATTGCAACCAAATTCAATTGCTTCAATACTTCAGACTCTTTGACTGGGTACTCGGTCAAGCAAGTGTCTGTGTGCAGAAGAAACACTCATGCATAAATTGGCTAGTAAAGTTTTGTTCCATATTGTCGTAATCTCCAGTAGTATCCCGTCAATGTCAATGCTAGCCTCATTCCCAGGCCACGTGGCCTGGGAATGAGGCTCTTTACCAACCATAAGAAACTGCTTAAACAAGAATATTAATCCTCCCATAATTATGGGAGAGTAGTAGCCTCGTTCCCAGGCCATCACCCAGCTTTTCGTCGCTTGTTCGCACATGGGAGAGCCTGGGAACATCTTCAGTGAGTACAATCTATTTAGTATATCATTGCAAAGAGTAAAAACGAGTTATTATTGCTTTGATAACAGAAACATGGTATTCTGATAAGGTCACATACTATACAACTGGTGGTGTGACCTTGACCCGGCCCACTGACCCACTGACCCATGCGCCATGGTACTATGAACCATAGCAAGGAATTCACTCCAACACACATCCCCGACTACTGTGTACTTACTGATCTCGGTCTCGACGCTCTTCAATCTCTGGATGTCATACTGAGTGACCAGTGTGATGGCCAGACCACCTCGCCCTACAAGCACACAAACAGACAGTCTGATTTAATCACCACATCCTCCCTCTCCCTGTCTGCATTGCCAAAGGAGTGACTGGAACTGAAAGCAGTTGGCTCACACCCAAACACATTCCACCCTCCTGGTTTCAGCATACATGTCACACCAGGCGTGCATCATTACTGGTCACACTGCACTGCAAGGTATCAGAACTTGAGCCATCACACAGAAAGCAATCAAAGCCAATCGCAGGAATGGTCTGGAGACAAAGGCTATTCTGAGTGACCCATCCAGGTGGGAATGGTATGCCTAATTAAGTAACAGGAGGAGAATAATCTACAGTACTTGGACAATTTGTTTCCTTGGACATGCCCCACACATTATCTCAGTAGATACTAGCTGAGTTTGTGCAGATACAACATTGTCCAGTTTAGATGGAGCTAAACTGTTTCTCTCACTCAACACGGAGGGCCGTTAGTCTCTACCTAGATGTTTGTCCAACCCTTACCTGCCCTGGCGGTCCTCCCAACACGATGGATGTAGTCCTTTGCAACAGCTGGAATGTTGACGTTCAACACAACTTCGACCGTGGGAATATCCAGACCCCTGGCAAAAGAACAATCACACAATGTACATTCCCTTCCCAACTATGTGTGCGAGGTACATACACAAGGCTCGTGAGTGCATGTTCTTTCCAGCAACCAACCTGCTTGCCACATCTGTAGCGACTAGAATTCTCACTTGTCCAGACTTGAACTTGGCCAGCGAGGCCAACCTCTGGCCCTGCTCTTAGACAGACAAACGTACTGATAAGCAATAATAGTGAAGGTAGAGACAGAAGGGTGTTTTTTCTTTTACCTGTGACATGAGTGAGTGCAGAGCAACGCAGGGAAACTCCAGCTGTCTCAGAAGTAGGCCGTACACCTGGCAGCTCCTGCAGGGGGGGGGGGGAATGATGGGTAGGCCACAAAGACAGTCAGATTATATACACTTCCACTTTGGTTCCTATTGCCATGGTAATGGACGACTACAAGTGTATCTGACAAGACTGGATGCAAAGACCATACTGATGTGCAGAAGCTTTGTAGCGTATTAGGCCAGATCAGTGAGATCACACTACTACACCACTACCAACTTGCAGTGATAAACAGAGAGTGCTACCATGCTCTCTCATACAATTACCTGCATGTGTGTGTGAAAAGTATCATGGTCTTCTTCTCCGTGTCGTGCAGCTGCTCCAAGAGGTGCACCAGGTAGCAGTCCTTGACCTGTGGAACACAACAATGTGTGTCTAGAACTGTGGACAGTCCATAATGGATGTGGACATGCTGGTGTGTTTACTTTGGCAGGCATAAGCAGGTATCGCTGGTCCAGCTCCTCAACTGTAGCAACCCTAGACGAGCAAGAATATGATTTGACTGCTGCAGTGAAGTACAGTTCAGCTCAACCAGTGTTTTCTCCGAAGCTGATAGCAAATGAGGCAACATATATTATGCCCACATCAATGAAATTAAAGCATTCCCGTGACCACATCAAAGGAAGGTAGCAGAATAGGAGGGGATACTTTGGGGGGGGGGGGGGGGGGGGGGGGGGACGATGACGACACTGGCTGCACTATAGTCTTTCTTCGGACTACATGTACTGCTACCCACTCTGCTGGGGCCTGCCAGAAGAAGGGCTGGTTGAGCGCCACCTCCCTAAGTCTGCTGAGAGTATCAGTGAGTGTGGCACTGAACAGAAGAGTCTGTCGTTGCTGAGGGAGGGCATCAAATATTATCTCTAGGTCCTCCTCAAAGCTGGGATCCAGCAATCGATCAGCCTCATCCAGGACCTGAGGGTAGGGGTGGAGGAAGGGAGGGGGAGGAGAGAGGTAGGGAAGAGAAATCATTCTGGCTACAACTTGTGACTTGCAAGATCTTACTAAGAATTTGATCTTTTTTAGAGAGATGGTGTCCGTGCTTCTGATGTGGTCAGCCAGCCTGCCTGGTGTTGCTATGACAACATGAGGCTTTCTAGCAAGTGTCAGACTCTGCTTCATCATGTCTGTACAAGAAACAGATAGAGAATAGGGAGATGGAGGGAGGGTGGGATGACTTGCAAGTGATATGACAGGAACTCACCAATGCCTCCCACAATAACGGCATCTTTTAGTCCAATGTGCTTTCCAAACACTCGAAACTGGTCAGCAATCTGATATGCTAGCTCCCTGTTAGAGATATAGTGTTTGAAAGATTCAACAACACATTCTCCACTCATCCATTTGGTGTAGCATCATTTCAGCATAACCATAACAACACTTTTTACTTTCTCCGTAGTTACGTGTATCTCACACCACAATGTCCTGCATTCACCTACTAGTTACTAGTTGACTGGCTAAAAAGTTGACTAGCTATAGTTGAAACCCATTTCAAACTAGAGGTGCTCAGCAGAGCACGTACCCCGTGCACTACTTTGACTTGACAGCTAAAGGCCTACCACCAATTATTCCTACAGCATGCACGATGAGCTAGCTAGGCCACGATTTACAGCGATGTCAGCATGCAGAATGAGATACCGTAAGTTGTGGCAGTAATGTTAGAAATAGGGTGTGGTCAAGTTATATAAATTAGAAGCACGACTTTCACACAGCTTTTCTCAGCCTCTCGAGTAGATCTCTGGTCTGTGAGTTATGTAGAAGCTAGTATTTTCTGAATTCTGACACTTCTATCTTGAACAACAAGGCTCAAACCGCTTGGATGGACAGACTGACTGACAGACAAACTGATCACTCTACCCCCTGCTGCGCATGCGCACTGGGTAATTAGATTGAGTGAGGCAACATTTCAGCTAATCTCAGTCCCAGACCCAAACCAATCCCAGCACGCATCACCCCTGTGTGTGATACTGCACTGGAGTTGGTTTGGGGGTCTGGGACCGAGACTACATTTCAGCTTGAGCTGCTGATATTTTAAACACAGCACTGAAAGGGTACAACACTACCTTGTTGGGGTAATGACAAGGGCAAAGATGCCATAGGGGTCTCGGGATAATCTGTCCAGGATGGGGAGGGCAAACGCAGCTGTCTTCCCACTGCCGGTCTTTGCACAACCAATGCAGTCCTTTCCTGTGTGGAAGGTGTCTGGTAACGCAGAGCAATTTCTGGAAGACAGTTTCAGATGTGAGGGTACACTATAGACATTGTGATTCACGTCTAGCACACAGTCCATTTACGCCAAAAAGGACTGAAATGGCCCTCCTAGAGCCAACCAAGGCTTAGCCCAGACACGGCCACACTGTTTGCACCCTTTGGGTGCACCAACCTATCTCCTACATATCTCCAAAGGACATTGCTGCAGGCAAGAGCGCATAAGTAGGTCGTGCGGAGTACTCTGGGAGGCGCGACCTACTTATGCGCTCTTGCTGCAGGATAACCCTGTGCTTGAAGTGACATATGTATGACGCTGACATAAAGTCTCATGACACCATACGGCAACATTGGGCTGGAAAGGGTTAATTAATCACTTACTTCAGGCAGCATGTGACTGAATAGTGCACTGTGATTTGAACTACCCTACAGCCATGTCACAGACACAATTCCCTTGATGTGGAACGGGGTCTGCCCAGCGATAAACGCTGGGGTAAGGCGGCCTGGGAACGAGGATATATAGTCATGGTAGTTGAAGCCTTATCACTACACTCTGAGCTTTACTCACAATTGGGGTCTGGAGATATGGATAGCTTTGTTTTAGAAATATAATTATTTCAACCACTGAGCAGCCAATGTTCACTCAGCTATATACCTAGTCTTACCCTCCAGTACGGGTGGAATGCAGTGGATCTGGATGGGCGTAGGCTCCCTGAACCCCACTGCAGAAACCTGGCGCACCAGCCACCCAGCCAAACCAAGTGACTCAAACCCTGACATGATCACACCCAAGAAGGGGAACCAAACTAATCACGATCACACCCTCGGTATAAGTCTCGTTTGCAATATTTCGTTTTTGGCCACGTGTGTCGGGCAATTGGAGGTAGGCCTATCATGTCACATGACGATTATTGGATAGGATATGATGTCATTGTGTAGCACTAGCAGTTAAGATTCCCCGCGTACGCGTGTCTAAACCACAACAGATAATGATGTAGAGAGAAGATGGATCAGTGTCACTGTCCCTTCTGTGTGCCCAAGAAACTATTTCTGGCCTTCTCTCGGCCGGACATCATGAAGACGTGGCGGACTTGGATCACTGTGTACGTTGTATATACGTGATAACATCCAATAAGTGGCCATCATCCCTATCATAAGCGTGAGCCGGTTAAATAATGCTGTACTCTCTCTCTCTGAGGGAGATATATATAAGGCCTAGGGCTGTGTAGTTTCTATGAAGCTCCATCAATAGGAACTGGTTGCCAGTGGCTGGGTCTACAGTACCGGAGTACTTTTCTAAGGTCGCTTCTGATTGGTTCATGTGACTAAAGGTGTATTAGGGCATGTTAGGGTGTGGTTAGTTAGCCGAAAACCAGAATTTTGACCTTTACCCCAAGGGGACATGAGTGGCCCCCTCCTCATTGGAGTGAAGTTTCGTGTTCGAGGAAGGGAGAGCTGTCTCCTGAAATGGACTGAAGTTGTGCATGTATATATACATACAAACGCTAGCTCAGTATCAGACTGCCACCATCAAGATTAGTGGCCTCGTTACGCTCGGCAATTACCTATGGTAAACACGTTTTACAAAACCTGGAGTCAGTAAGGACACAGGAAGGAATGCTTACACTGCATGATACTACCAAGGTTGGAGTCCGTGCTCCATGGAAGGCGGCACTTGCAATACACAGGTACTGGATATTTGATTCGTTGCTTTGAACGAACATGTTTTGTGGTGGAGTCAGGAAATACGACGGCATCACGGTTCTCTAAGCAGCTGAGGAGGTGTTTTCTCATCTGTGTCTGGTCTTCAACTCTTCATGTGAGCAGCAGCATCTTTGCCAAGGTCACTGCAGTTGAAATGGCAAACAGGTCACAGTCAGTACCCCCATTCTGATGCTGCATGTTCACAATCTGTAAGATAATCTTTCTTTTCTGGTGACCGAAAAAGGGTAGATACTAGCTCCTTCAGAGCATATGGGTAAACACTATCTACCACAGCAGATGGACAGTTGATGTTGCTGGCACACACCCAAGTGAGAATTGCTGAGGTTGATTATCTGGATACACTTATCAGAGTTGGAGTTCGGATCCAGTGTGTCCTGCAGTCCTCTGTTATGGGAATTTCTGCTTCAAAAGAAGTTGTACAACACGGATATGCTGCCGCAATAGCCATCCACCTGACAGGATAACTTGTTTGTCGTCTTGGAAGAGATTGATACTCATCCAAGTCAGTAGTGGGTGATAGTCGGGTTTTATGGTGGGGTCGTTGGTGGGTGATTGTGGGGTTTGATCCAAGTCGATTGTGGAGTTTGATCCAAGTCGATTGTGGAGTTTGATCCAAGTCGATGATGGAGTTTGATCCAAGTCTATGGTGGGTGATTGTGGGTTTGATCCAAGTCGATCGTGGGTGATGTGGGGTTTGATCCAAGCTCATCCGCAGGGAGGCACTGCTTTCTGTTCTCCCTTCCATTAGTAGGGGATCGGGGGGGGGGGGGGGGGGGGGCACGGCACTCCGTGTTCCCAATATAGTGTAAATAATTAGTACCATTGCCAGTAGCATGGTCCACAACGTGATTGTTGAATTGACTGTTGACGGTCAAGTTGTATTATTTATGGATCTCTGTCTGTCTTGTCCCCACAGAATCTTGCTACTGGGGAGGGTTGTGTGGGCCGGGGAGGGAGAAGGTGGGTGGGAAGGCACACCACCAAACAAGCCTAACAGTGAAGTCTCCCTCTACTCCCAGAGAATACATATCAACTCAAGTGAGTCCAAATGATGGCGATAGTTGAAAGTCTGTAATCACTGAACTGAACGAAATGGACTGTCCCAAAATAGCACTCAAAATGTGACCGGCTGGGGGAAACCTGGCACATCCTGCATGAGTTAACACCAAAATCATAATAGCTTCCTTTCACCTTGCCACAGAGCGAATTTCAAAGCAATTGGTTATCTGGTTGCCGAGATACAGCCGCGTGGGTATAAGTGCTTTTGTAAATGCAATTAATCGATGAGGTAATTTACAGCACATGTTGAGTTTGAACTTTGGGATCAAAGTTCAGTCCAGTGGTCCAGTCCAGTGATTTACAGACAGCCTGTCCAAGGTCATGTCATGGTTCAAAGTGACTACTCAGAACTTTGAAAGTTCTTTGTTGTGCAAATAACTGACTCCTCCACGTGCATAATCCCCTTCAGCCAAAGACACTGAGTGTGGTTCACATGGATGTCACTGCTACCCAACTGAACGATGCAAGCCATGTTCCCGATTCGAGATCGTAAGTATTTTTTCTCTTTGTGTGTTTGGTTGGGATAAGCAGGGTTCTAACCAGTCCACTTAGATTACCTGGTGCAGTATGTATTACCAGGAGTGTGTAAGTGCTCCAAATCTGCTTGTGCATATAATTGGGCGAGCATGAGTGAGCCCCACACTAGTCGTAGTCTCGCGCGCAGCGCTATATGGCGCTGTACTACGTATAATTATGTACGTCGATATGTCTCCCATACCGTAAATCCGGCGCGTGCAATATAACGTACGAAACATTGCATTCATTTCCGGACGTCGTACCGTAATTATCCGCCGTGCACGAGAGTCTTGCACCGAGACTATGGCGACGACAAAGACACAGATCGATCGTGACCTACCTACCTCCTCTATACCTCCCCAGTCAGTGGCGACAGCAAAGACGAACACCGCTGGTGGATCTACCTGTTCATTGACCTCAGAGCTGTAGCTACGTGTACGTGTCCTGCAGACTGTGCAGAGCACATGGTGTGCTGGACCAGTGTGCAGCATGCATAGCTATAGAGCTATAGGTTTTGTGTTTAATCCATATCGCCGCTACTGCTTCAGCTAGCCTCAGTCTGTGTTGTGCATATGCGACAGTGTACTTTTGGTTTGATATTCTGTGACCTGAGCTGTTCTCATGTAGTCACATTCTGATGACAGTCTTGTACGTAGCTACGACTGTTCCACATAGCTAATTCCACACATGCAGGCACTCGCTCACGCTCGCCCCACAATGTCACACATTCCACTAGTTATATTACTGAGTCAGTGCTGCCAGTACACGTTTCATCTCAGGCTAGACGGTACTAACAACACACATTTCTTTTCATCTTAGGCGAGACAGATTCCCGAGTGTCTCCTCACTGGATACAGGAGACTAGCCTACTGCCAGAGTCTAAAGAAAGAGATGACAATCAGGTTTGTCGTGAGTGGGCATGCAGCTAAGTCAGCTATCCGTATTGGTGTACAAGGATCTCCCTTTAGTTATTGGCCGGGCTGTGTGCTCAATTGGGGTTGACACCGTACATGTAGGCTGTATCGAGCATACAGTCCATACATCCATATGGTTGGGCAGTAACTGCATGTACTTGCGTCATGCTAATTTCTACTGTAGTGACACATCACAGGGCTGTATCTCCAGCGACATGTCCCAAGGCTGTATCTCCAGCGACATGTCCCAGGGCTGTATCTCCAGCGACATGTCCCAGGGCTGTATCTCCAGCGACATGTCCCAGGGCTGTATCTGTATCTGGATATTGTCCTGTGATACATCACAGGGCTATATCTGGATATTGTCCAATGATACATCACAGGGCTGTATCTGGGTGTTGTCCAGTGACATGTCCCAGGGCTGTATCTATATGTGGATATTGACCAACGATACGTCACAGGGCTATATCTGGGTGTTGTCCAGCGACATATCCCAGGATATTGTTCTGTGACGTATAGATATTGCATAGTTGGCACTTGGAACGTGTATGGTATCATGTTTTACTATTGCCTACTTTAGCTGCCACTATGAACCGAACCCCGCGGAGAGTAGAAAGTTCTTGCTATTTGAGGTATGTTAATGTATGTAGGATCATTGTTTGTAGCATGCCACGAGACTACAAGACTGTCATGCCAAAGAGCAGTCTAGCCGCTAACCCCTCTCCGCCTGGCCGGCCATGTGTGTTTATGTAAAAGCTGGACAGGGAGGGGCTAGCTGCTAGACTGGCCAAACAGCTGAGTCCATGGGGACCGTTTTGTAGGCAGACTCCACAGACACAGCATGCCTGTTACATGTATATGATACATAGTGTGTATATGTAGCGTAACCGTTTCTCGACCTCCTCTAATGTCGACCGCTACTATTCAATCAATAGGCAACTGATGTGGTCAACCGTACAGAAGCATCTAGTCTAGGTAACCAAGAATAGCTGCTCCCCGCCATAGTTCTGGTGCAAAACATTTTCAACGTGAGTAACCAGGAATTTTGCTTAAAATGTTTCGTTCGAGCTCACTCTAATTGGCCACCAAATTGGCATCAGTGGGTCACTAGCACTGTTACTAGAGTAGTGATGCCAACTACCACAAACCAAGCGGCACAAACTGAGCTGAGCTGGTGTTTATGAGCTTACTTGTAGCATACTGAGCTAGCCTATGTCCGCAGTGCTGTGTGTCTGTTGCCTAGCAGCCTCCTAAGCAAGCTGATATAGCTACATGTAGTACTGATAACATTATCACAGCCTCTGATGCACTCAAGCAGCAGCTGAGGACTCTGAGTATAGTTACAGTATTCATGAAATACCCTGTGATGGGGATTGCCTGTTCAGTCCTATTGCCTACCAGCTAGAACTCTATTGGCATACGGAATATAATAGTGATGCCCAATTGAGTTCCTATACATGTAGCATGTGACAATGTATACCGAGGCCCCTAGTGCTGAGGATGCCCACATTGCTGTTAATTACGTGCCCATCGATAGAATCACGTGCCATCTCAGGGTCAGAGTACACAATGGTTGTTGCAGTTTTGTTAATGCAAGCCTGTAGTTTGCACTTCAGTGCTCTTTGAGAAGTTATGGTGGAAAGTTCAAACGGCAGTTGACAAACGGTGACTTGTGCTGTCCTGGAGTTTGTAGTGTGATGCATGGTTCGCTCTCAACCCCATAGGGTGTCACAGTTCTGATTGCTATGGTGTCCTATAGTGTGGTGCACTTCAGACGGAGAAGAATAGAATTGATGGTAGCAAGAAGAATTCAGCAGCAGATTAATGCATAGTTATATCACTTTCAAGTTCAGCATATTACATGTTATTGTTTATGATGCCATGCATCAATTATCAATGTTGTCACTGAGTTAGTTAAGAATACAAGGTAAAACTCTGGCCTGGCTTCACACTGCTCAGTCTACAGTTTATGGAGAATAATTGTTCTTTCAAGGAGAGGGGGAAGGGGGACAAACCTCCGTGAACATAGAAAAAAATACCTTACAGCAACCTCCCATATCCCTCCATGAAAGGTGAGACACACAGAAGCATGCTGCCCCATGGAGTGCTGGATGGAATCACGGGGCCAATTAACCTGTTGCCCATGCTAGGCCAGTGTTTTGGTGAGTGAGGGAACCATGCAGCGTTCTGGTGCTAAGGCAGGAGACTAGGATCGATATGTGTATGGAGAGGCCCAAACCCCGACTCGATTATTGGGGAGGCAATGTTCAGATGATCATATGCATACCCCAGTCTGCTAGACAAACAACCTCACCTTGTGCCAAAACTTGTTCAAATTCGGTATTTAATTAAACTCCAGTCAGCTGAAACCATTCAACACACCACCTTGATGTCCCACCAATCATTCTTTTGAGAGCATGCAAATTTCTTTGATTGACAGGCAGCTGCAAGGGCAAGAGCCAGCCCGGCTCCTCCACATCTTCGTTGCTGTGTGCAGGAGCAGTACTGGTATTGCCAATTTTTCTATAGTTAGCTAATTGCTATTGTCTTATAAAAAAGTAAGTCTGCCCCTAGTTCCCTGTTGCAACTACCAATACTGCACTTTAATAGAGGGAGGAGATCCATACCTAGCTAGTGTTGATCAGTTCCCACCGTAAAAGTAGCTATTGAAAGGTGTAGGGAAGCATAGTTACAACAGAGTATAGGATAATAGTGTAAAAGCAAAAGTTGTTCCAGTGCATGCATGGGGTACATAGCTGGATTCGAACCACCTGCATGCCGCTATAACACAATGTCTAGTCTCGGAACCAGACCCTTCGCGCGGGAATAATTATATTAAGCTTGCATACAAATGAAGATACAGTATTATTGCAGGTTTTATTGAGGGGTATCAATAGGCAATCAATACCAGCTAAGGAATGATCCAGAGTTGAGGGCCATAGCTAGTTACAAATGCCCTTTTGCTTGGCTTGGCAAAATCTGATGGCATCTTCCAACCGGGGAGTACCCTCCTGTACACAGAAGAATAAAATAGTTATGGAATAATGGACCATAACAATAGCTTTCACTTCTTTTTGTGCCACAGCTCTCTGAATGGTCAAATCTTGGTTTATACTGTCAACAGACCTGCGAGGATGTTCTTTCAGCCAGAGTGGTATAGAGCTTCAGCAACAGATCATCCATAGCCTAAGCATGATTGGACATGTCAATACACAAAATTAACGCCCATGCATAGACATTTTTGTGCACATCATATCATGTGACTTTCAGCTTCTGGCATTACTTCCATGCATGGCAGATAGTATAGCAGCAAAAAGGGTTAACTAAACAGGGGTTTCACCCCCAGGATTGTGGTTCTGATTGTTCTTGCCTACGAAACAGTCATTCCTGTACTCACTTTCACTATTCTAACTTTGCACAATACACTCACACTCAGGCTGCCATCGTTAGAGAACCTAACATCAGGCACACATTACTACAACTTCTCAACAGATCTGTCCCTATAGCCTCGTTCCCAGGCCCGTGCGCAGCTTTCGGTAGCACGAAAGAACACGAAGCTGTTTGTTACCTCCCCACTTTTCCGTACTGCAAGCGACGAAAAGCTGGGTGGGGCCTGGGAACGAGGCTAATCTGTCCCCATACCAGCAGCTCCTATGATCTAGAAATTGAAATGTGACTTGTCATTTATTGAGTCAGCACTTATTGATGCTGCATGTGTACTCAACATGTACCTTCACATGGACACAGCCTTCAGCTCTACTGGATAGTCCCTTGGTTGTGTACGTGTCCAGCAACAGCTTGGTAAGCTACATTGGGATATCATGTGACTCATTATGCAACACAGATTTTACAGAAACAAGCAAATGGAAAGTGTACAGGCTTCTGAATTGGTCTACTACCCAGCCAAGCAGGGTCTTGTGGGCTTTTAAAGTCACTCACTGATATCACATTGTATAAGCGAGCCACGTTGATACGGTCTCAGCACTAGATTGTATAGCAGGTGCTGCATGTAGTACCACACGTCCTTATACTTGTACATACCTGATCAATTGACATCATGGTCACACCTAAAGTATGAAAATCAAATATTTAAGTATGAATGCAAACACAGTCGTCATGCACGTGCATGTACAGAATGTGCTGTATACCTTCATCAGAAACTCTCAGCATAGACACACAGTGTTTCACAGCCTATGAGAAAGATTTTCGGTCGTGAACAAACACCTACGAGTTGTATTGTACCCACAACACACCTTCTTGAACATGGCTACCCTTTCATTTTCCCTCATGTACTGCCTAAATAGAAGGAAATCAAATACAGCCACTGATGCACCTACAGAGTAAGGTCAATACACCTAGCCTCGTTCCCAGGCCTCTGCCCAGATTGTATCTCCCGATTTTCCTCCACAGCTGCAAGATAAAATCTGGGCCGGAGGCCTGGGAATGAGGCTACAATACACCTAGGTTGAGTGGAACCATGCTGCCTAGGGCCTCTAGCATCAGGCACCCAGCTCTGGCATCAGAGATATACTACTCTGTACATATGGCTGCTCACTTCGTAGCATCTGGCCTGCTGCGCAACTGCTGTGCTAGGGATACGAGGCAGTGGCTGTCTCTCAGGTCAATGAGGACCTGGAATAGCAACTCCAGGTTCCTGCGAGCATGGGTAGAGAAACTCCCAGGCCTATCAGATACAATCAAGCATGGATCATGGCAGTGGGAGAGACATTCAAGCAATCATGATCATGTGGCAGCCTGACTACCTCTGTGTTGCCATGGTACTCACAGTTACCATGGCAACTGATGAAGAATTATGGCACTCTAAAATAACAGGAAGTGATGTGTTTAGTTGTTGGCATTTCACATGATACGTACTGTACTAGCCTCGTCCCCAGGCTCCTCCCCAGCTTTTTGTTGCATACTGTACTCTATATGACAAAAAGCTGGGGAGGAACCTGGAATAATTGTACTGTCTGCATAACCAAGTAGAAGTTGTGCAAGAGAGAAGGACTAAGGAGTTGAATCTCTAAGAACTAACCTGTTGATTTCAGCATTAGGGATCTGCCACATGTTCTGCATACAGATGAGAGAAATAATTACTAACTAGCTGGGGAAGATAGCCAATTAGACAGACATGCTTCCAGTAGCACTCACACTGAATATGTTAGCTCTGAGCACAAAGAGTGGTTGTAGTCTCTCCTGTACTGCCACCAGAGCGTGGGGGAGGGGTGCCAACAATACCTGTCTGGCAAGCTGTGTGTACAGAGTGCAAAAACCAGAGATACTAGTTCCCCACTGCCTCGTTCTCAGGATGAATTTCAACAAGGCTAGTTCAAAAATGATGGAAGCAAATCCATATAAGACAACCTGGGATCCAACTGAAATTGAAACCAAGACCTGATGAATACGTACTAGCACAAGACTAGCAGCACTGCTTGGAGGCCTCAGACAAGTTCAGAATACGAATCCTAGCTGGATCTCAGATTTTTGGTGGATTTATTACCCTCTTAGAACTTCCATTGTTGTTTGTGGATGACTAGAATCACAAGACTAAGTAATATCAACTTCTGTATTCCAGCCTCGTTCCCAGGCCTCCACACTTTTGTTGCTTGCAGTAAGAAAAAGCGGAGGTTTACTGCAAGCGACAAAAGCTGGGCGTGGGGCCTGGGAACGAGGCTATAGCTATTCTGAGGCTATAGCTATTCTGAGGTTTGACTCTACCTTTGCCTGTCCTATCTTTGCTAAGACTGCCGCAAGGCGGTAGCGAGACTTGAAGTGGGCAGGGCATCTGACAGCGCATACAGCTATGCCGTAGATACACTGCTGCAGTAGGTTGCTGTTGACATGTTCAATACAGGGTACAGGCTTGGGTGGGGGAGAGGCTGGTTTGAGTGTTTCTAGGGACAGACTAGATCCTGTGTGAATGGACTGTTCACTCTCCTTCAAAACAGCCTCCATTAAACTGTCCTCAATTGTTCTTTGTGGTTCCGGTTGCAGCACTACTGACGCTTGACGAGTGATTAGACTACCACCATTGTCATTGCCCACTGAAGCTGTGGTTGGCTGCTGCTCTGGTGCCTCGTTCGTATCCATCTTGTTTACCTCACTCTCTATATTTGTATCCATGAGGTCTTTCAGCTGCTCACTGCTAAGCAGACCTGGGGGAGGTGGCACATGGGTTTTAGCTGGATGAACAGCAATGGGGAGGGCAGGAGCCAGTGGTGGGGTCACAGGAATTGTTAAACTGCTTCCGCGTAACCCTCCACTTGACAACTCTCCAGGACTCTCCTCTTGAGTGACTCTGATCCCTCTCGCTTCGCTGACCAGCCTCCTCACCCACTCCCACAAGTCTGGATAGGTCACTCTGCCCAGAGGCAGCTGCTGCACCTGCGAAATAACGTTGAGGATCGACGGTTCACTTTCCTCCAATTCATCCTTTGTTTCTCGCAAGAGATACTTGAGGGCACAGGTGTGCAACTGATAGTGGACCTGCAAAGAGCAATGGTTGAGAGGGTCAGACACGGTGGAGACAGGGGAAGGGAGAAAGCTACTGGGTATACACTTGCCTCTATGGCTTCAATGGAATGGCCTTTGGCATGGATTTCAACATACTCTGGATAGGTAGCACCGTCCCTGCACAGAATCTCTGCAGACTGTAGAGTACCGCGGGAGATCACTGCTTGGTATTACAAGCGTCAATGGCTGCCACAATCAAACCTTTAGCAGGTGTTGTAATGCGTCAGCTGCTGGCCTCCGCAGCTTGCATCCTATCTTGCCCAGCATGAGGCAGTAGATCCAGGGCTCGGCATGTTTAGTACCCTCAAGGCTCAGCGCCCGGAGGAAGCACTTCTCTGCAAGTTGCAGCATCCGTCTTCGAGCATTGACAGCCCAGGCTGGGACATCCTGAGTAGTGAATAGCTCTGGCTATTGTACAGAGGGATAGTGTATGTGTGTGTGTTTGTGTGTGTTCGTGTGTGTGTGTGTGTGTGTGTGTGTGTGTGTGTGTGTGTGTGTGTGTGTGTGTGTGTATGTGTGTGTGTGTGTGTGTGTGCGTGTGCGTGCATGTGTGTGTGTTTTTGTGCGTGTGCGTGTGTGCGTGTGTGTGTGTGTATGTGGGTAGGGAGGGTTGTAGATAATTATTTCGCAAAAAGAGGATTCAGCTACGGATTATGACACAAATTATACCTGGGAAATGACTTGTGATGCAAAGGACTGAACTGCATAGCAGAAGAACCCAAACTATGAGAGAAGAATCACGAAGGAGGTAATCTTTGATGATAATACGATGCACATGCAACTGGTATAGCACCTTTTCCATAACGTAGCAGTGTTTGTCATTCAGAGATACAGCCTTCTCAAAACACCTGCAAGTTGAAGTCACATTTCAGCTCCATGCCCAAGGGTCTCCACCACTATAGTGAATCCTAAGTATCAACTCCACTGAAAATGTGGGACCAAACTTAACCCCTCAATCACCATATTGTCCGTGAGTTCTGTGCCAGCACCAATCAGACACTAAAGTTGGAGTATGTTCACAAGACTATAGCTACGTTGGTTGTACTCTTCCAATGGTTGATTTGGGGCCAAGTGGTGAAAACATTTTTGACTGTGAACCAAAAGTCCCATGTTCAAAGGTAAAATGTTTCACCCCTTCCCCTTGAGATGCCAGCCTTTGGCTGAAAATGGCGCGGAAGTAACACATACACTTTTCCTCTTATGCACTGAAGGTGCTACATACGTACGTACCTGACTGTCGGTTCAGCTTGAAGTTGCACATACTTCTTCACCCCAGACCTGACATCACGCTACAGTTGACAAAATCAGCTCTACTCAAACAACAGCACGCCAGAGAGTGAGCCTTCAACACCCCCACCCAAACTTGCCATGTTTAGTTTCTCCATGATCTTCCGTGATCTGGCCAGGGCCAGCCCGGCCCAGGAGTCAAAGCCACTGGGATTATAGCACAGGTTCTGTAAGTAGAGACGAATTGCTTTGCTGCAACAAAGCAAGAGAACAATAGTCATATTTCAGATGCCAATTTCCAAATTGAAGATCAGTGCTCAGAAAATCTCGGTCCCAGATCATCCCACCTGCTCCTGGGAACGAGACTAGGCTCAAAACACACACATCAGTCACCGTACACTGCATTATGCAACTAAGTAGACAATACATTACGTCATGTGGGTCTAATTGAGAAATCTGATTGGCTTATAAAGTCATGTGACTATTTTCCTACTGGTTGTCGCCACTCTTCAAGCAGTCATCAGCCAGTAGGTAGTAGACCTCTGAAATCCGTGAACTGTGAAAGAATACAATTGCTAAATTAGAAAGCTAATTATGGTCAACAGTTCAGTAAACCTTCGTTCCCAGGCCCCCACCCAGGTTTTCGTCACTTGCGTGTTATTTTTTTGCGCGACCAAAAACAGTGCAGGTCTGACAACGATGCTACAATAAGCCATATTCTTGATCTTGTAAGCATTAGTGTCCCACGGCAGGCTCACCTGTGTTGGTGGGATGGTCTGGGCTCAGGTAGGGACGCCGATTTCCCGTCAATGAAGTCATTCAATGCCTCCATGGACATAACTACACACACACACGATTCAATATATGAGAAGTGAACATCACAGTGATGCTGTGTGGGGAGTTCAAATTAAGTACAAACCTTGTCCAATGTCTGGTATAACATCAGTGATCCTCTTATAGAGAGCGATGAGCTGTAGGAATGGACATAAGCAAACATCCACCTGCATGGTCTCCCAAGGGTAGGAGGGTTCCATAAAATTGTGTGTACATGAGCGTGGGGTGTATTTTCAATTTCCACTGTACGAAGGGAAAAAGAGTGTACCCCTTGCTGTTTTCTCCACTGTACTGTTGGGGAGATAGAGTGTACCCAGCTAATTTCTAATTGTAGTAAGACGGGGGGGGGGGGGGGGGGGGGGGGGGTGGAAGAGTGCACACCTTTCTCTTTTTTCCCCCCAGTCTTAAATCCTACTGGACGGGTGAAGTTCTTTCTTTTCAACGGGGATAAGCTTTTAAGTGATTTAAGCCTGGGATTTCTGGTCGACAGTGAAATGAACAAGTCCCTCACAAATCACTTACTTTTTAGTTCTACCAAGGGTGCATAAACCCTAAAGGGAAAGTGTCACAAACCTCAGGTGTGATCTGGAGAGACTTTGTGTCACCAATAGAGGGGAAGTATGAAGGGTGAAAGTATTCAGTGAGGATCAGGGCAGACTCCCATGTCAGTGAGATCTGAGGGAGGGAGGGAGGGAGGGAGGGAGGGAGGGAGGGAGGGAGGGAGGGAGGGAGGGAGGGAGGGAGGGAGGGAGGGAGGGAGGGAGGGAGGGAGGGAGGGAGGGAGGGAGGGGGGAAGGAGGAGAGAGGGAGGGGGAAGGAGGAGGGAGGGAGGGGAGGGGAAGGAAAGGAGGAGAGAGGAGGCAGGGGAAGCAGGGGAAGGGTGGGGAGGGGGGGGGGGGGGGGGGGGGGGGGGGGGGGGGGGGGGGGAGAGAGGGGGAAGGGAGGGGAGGGTGGTGGGTAAAAGTGTAATCATACCTAGACACAGAAGATGAGTGAATGTCAATCTGGTACCAACCTGCTCTGCACCATGGTCTTGTAATCCACGAGACTACGAGAAGAAAACACAATACCGTTCACTTCTGAGAATGAACCTTCAATGGTATTAAGCACCTTGGCTTTCTTGTTGGGATGGCCATAGAGACAGAAGTAGCACTGTTCTAACTCCAGGAGCAGCATCTGCGGTGACAGACATGGACACTGAAAACCATCTACGGCAGGACGCCACATCGGCACCAACCTGTCTGTGTTTTGGTGGGAGGGCTGTCAACATTCTCAGCTCTTTCCTCAGCACATCCACACTGGTCAGGAGGAAGCACCCGCCATCCCTAGAACACCACCCCATGCTAGCAATGGAGGGTTAGGCAGAGAAGCAGAGGGAGGGTGGGAGAATGGAGAGGGATCTTAGTAACTAGGGATATGTTCCTTCCTGAGATCCTCTGATTGGTTAAAACACACACCAGGATCATAATAAGACATCTTGAGTGAATGATTAGAATTGTAGCCAGAAGTACATAACAATGTAAAAATGGGATGAGTTGGACGGAACTTCATGACAGCCTCAACTTCATCAAAAGGGATGTGCTACCTTCACACCGTCAAACAGATTTCCTTAGACCCCAGTCATTTTGGTGTCTTGTTAGTCATGGACAAACAACGCATGCCTGGGCGATAAAAATAGTAAATGAACTACCATTGGGAAATTTAACCTTTGCTTGGTCATTGTAATAGTCTTGTACACTCTTCCACTTCCCAGACCCTGACCTTCCAAGATGGTCGTGTGCCTCCTTGAGGAACTGAAGTGCAAGGTTGAGGTCAGCTGGGTCCTCAGAGGAGAGTGAAGAGACAGGAGACTTGGCAGGGGTCCCAACAGTTGAGGAGGGGATCTGCTCCACCATGCCAGTAGGGCTAGCTCTGGTGGAAGGACTGTCCGTGGGTAGTGGAGGAGGTTGATTGGTTTCCATGGGTTCTTCTGTGAAAGTGACAGCTGGGGTTCTCTCTCGGCTAGAGGTGGCAGCCGGGGTTCTCTCTCGGCTAGAGGCGGCAGCTGGGGTTCTCTCTCGGTTAGAGGTGGCAGCTGGGGTTCTCTCTCGGCTAGAGGCGGCAGCTGGGGTTCTCTCTCGGCTAGAGGTAGCAACTAGGGTTTGGTCTCGGCTAGAGGTGGCAGCTGGGGTTCTCTCTCGGCTAGAGGTGGCAGCTGGGGTTTGGTCTCGGCTAGAGGTGGCAGCTGGGGTTCTCTCTCGGTTAGAGGTGGCAGCCGGGGTTCTCTCTTGGCTAGAGGTAGCAGCTGGGGTTTGGTCTCGGCTAGAGGTGGCAGCCGGGGTTCTCTCTCGGCTAGAGGTAGCAGCTGGGGTTTGGTCTCGGCTAGAGGTGGCAGCCGGGGTTCTCTCTCGGCTAGAGGTAGCAGCTGGGGTTTGGTCTCGGCTAGAGGTGGCAGCTGGGGTTCTCTCTCGGCTAGAGGTGGCAGCTGGGGTTCTCTCTTGGCTAGAGGCAGCAGCTGGGGTTCTCTCTTGGCTAGAGGTGTCAGCTGGGGTTTGGTCTCGGCTAGAGGTGGCAGCTGGGGTTCTCTCTCGGCTAGGGGCGGCAGCTGGGGTTCTGTCTCGGCTAGAGGCAGCCACTGTCTGCACATCACTAAGGAAGAAATAGCTTTTTGAATAGAAATACAGTGCTAGTCTAAATCCCACACATCCATCCATGATAATAGCAGGGCGGAGGACAGATGATGGTGCCTTTAGGCCTACAAGAGTCTCAGGAGATTCAAAATGGACAGTATACTGGGTCCCAAAACTATGTATGTATGTATGAGTCATTCCCAGTTGTCACAAACAAGTACAATATCACTGCAAATTGCAGGATGAACCTTTAAGAGGACATGATAGAATATCTCGGAAGGTTGCAGATAGCCACAGCAAACTTTACTTCTCTAGGTTGAGATAACTGATTACTGGAGAATACTGACGATTACTGGAGATTACTGGGGATTACTGGAGATTACTGGGGATTACTGGAGAGCTATAGTGACATTCAAGGAAAGTGTACTGGTTTGTGTCGTCTACAAACTGCGTGCCAACCTTGAGATTATGAGGTACAGTATCTTCCACGGTGTGCAGACAGGCATGCACAGCAGGAGCTCGTTCAGCTGGGACTCAGACATGTCATACGTGATATCCATAGTCTGGAATAGACCAATCGAAATGCAAATCTAGTAAAAGAGCATGGAGGATGGGATATATGGGAAGGAGTTGAAGAAGGAGGGAAATGAATTGGTCCCGAGATTAAAACCCAGACCTTGAGATTCAGAGCTTGGTGGGACAGCATGGGACCCAAGAGCATACCAAGGTGGATTCAAGGGGTCCCAACAGGCGGCAGCTGGGCTTAATTCAAACTTTGGCAGCTGCTTTCAAAACAAATTTTGGCTCTGACAGAGCTACATGACGTTTAGCTGCCAAAGGTGGCGCGATACACATTCCAGCCTCAATAGGAAACTATGCGTTCCACATAAACTCCTTTACCTTCAAAACACAAATGACCAGCCTCTTGAGCAGTCTTGCATCACAGTTGTCCAGTAGGTCACTCTTTTTGTCCTCACTGAAGCATCTATGTGCATGCAAAATATGTATAGTCATAGAGGGAGGGAGGGAGGGAGGGAGGGAATAAGAGAGGGGCGGAGGGGGAGGGAATGAGAGAGGGAAGGAGGAGAGGAGGGAGGAAGGATAAGAGGATGAGAGGCAGGGAGGGAGGGAGGAAGGGAGGGAATGAGGGAGGGAGGGAGGGAGGGAGGGAGGGAGGGAGGGAGGGAGGGAGGGAGGGAGGGAGGGAGGGAGGGCGGGTGGGCGGGAGAAAACACATGTGTACCTCTCAAGCCTGTTGAAGGTGTTTCTGATGGCAGTCACCCACTGTTCATTGCCCATCTGGTAATGCTGTACCAGCTCGAGTAGAGCCTGAACACAACACTGCAAGCACTCCTGAGGTGAGTGGGAGGGAGAAGGGAGAGAGGGTGAGAGAGAGAAATCAAAATAGCTAAGCTGAGAGTCAGTTGCAACATGCAGTACCATTGTCCTGTTGAGCTCAAGGAGGGAATCCAGGAGAAGCAACAGACCAGTTGCATCAGGATCAGACTTCTTCTCACTTCCAATCAGAAACTACAGGTGGGGGAGGGGGAAGGGGGGAGGGGGTGGGGGAGGAGTAGTGGAGGAGTGGGGAGGGAATGCGGGGAGTTGGGAGAGAGGGAGATGGGAGGGAGGTGGGGTGAGGGGGTGGGGGTGAAGGTGGGGGAGAGGGGGGTGGGAGGAGGAAGGTGGTACAGAATATGAAGGAACAACAAGCAGAATGTCTCAAAACACTACTCACCTCATTAATTGTTCCTGATTCCTGGTCTAGCACATGCAGTAGTTTAACAACAACCGTTGAGTAGCTGCCACACGCATACAGCTGATGGATCTACAGGTCAGTCAAGAACAAACCCCACAGCATAATCTTACAGTAACAGTGGTAGCTTTTGACTGATAGACAGCTACTGTTGCTCTTGTTAGAAGGTTCAACTACACACTGTTGGTCATGATTCTGGCTATTTTGAATTCAGCGACCGGGAACTTTAGTCTGAACTACTCCATGTCACAGAGAACTCATTCTCATTACACTTTGGACACTGGAGTATGTAGTGATCAGAGATGTGACAGGAGAGTAGCCTTGTTACTAGGCTGGGCCTGGAAACGAGGCTAACAGGAGAGCTGCATATGTCTCTCCTGCTTTTTCACCATTATATGATCTTCCTGGAAATGATTCCCTCTTGATGTCATGGCTACAAGTTGATTTGGTTTCTGACTCACTTGTTCTAATGAGAGAGACTGTTCCAGCAACGTTATCTTCTTGTCAATGTGGTCTGGTAAGAGAGAAGAGCATTTATAAACAAACAAACACAAACAAACAAACAAACAAACAAACGAACACACACACACACACACACACACACACACACACACACACACACACACACACACACACACACACACACACACACACACACACACACACACACACACAGCCTCGAGGCTAACACACACACACACAGCCTCGAGGCTAACACACACACACACACACACACACACACACACACACATTACCAATGGAGATGATTTGGTCATGCTCGCAGTTGCAGAGGTAGACAGCTGGAGAAGACTCTTCACCATTAATCTGCAGACCAGAGGGTCCCACCAGAGCTTTGGAGCCAGTGGTCTCACCCACAAGACTAGAGGGTCCCACCACAGCTTTGGAGTCCATAGTCTCACTCGTACTGCCCTCACCCACCAGACCAGAGGAAGATTTGGAATCCATGGTCTCATTCGTACTGCCATCACCCACCAGGCAAGAAGACGGTTTGGAATCCATAGTCTCACCTGTACTGCCCTCATTCACCAGACCAGAGGCGGCTATGGAGTCCATGGTCTCATTCGTATTGCCCACACCCGTCAGGCCAGAGGGGGGTATGGAGTCCATGTTCTCACTTGTACTGACCTCACCCACCAGACCAGAGGGGGCTATGGAGTCCATGGTCTCACGCATACTGCTCTCACCCACCAGACCAGAATATGGTTTGGAGTCCATGTTCTCACTTGTACTGCCCTCACCCACCAGGCCAGAGGGGGCTATGGAGTCCATGGTCTCACGCATACTGCTCTCACCCACCAGACCAGAATATGGTTTGGAGTCCATGGTCTCATTCGTACTGCCCACACCCGCCAGGCCAGAGGGGGCTATGGAGTCCATGGTCTCATTCGTACTGCCCACACCCGACAGACCAGAAGATGGTTTGGAGTCCATGTTCTCACTTGTACTGCCCTCACCCACCAGACCAGAGGGGGCTAGGGAGTCACAATTCTCACTTGTACTGTGCTGAAGAAAGTCCTTACACTGAAAGTATGGAAGGAAGAATGAAGAACGATAACGCATGACAGATGGATGGATGGATAGATAGATAGATAGATAGAGATACATAGGTAGGCAGATATAGATAGGACCTCTACACCAGTAATCCTTGGTGTTGAAATGAAGTAGGGTGTAATGCAGACTTGACCCCAGCCCATTAGCGAGTGTGGAGCTCACTCACTCATCGTTCTTACCTTATTCAGAGCCCGAATGGCAGTTTCGTTGTCCTTCTGGAAGGTATTCCACTTTGCCATGCACCAGAACACTGCAACAACACACAATGAAATGGAACACCCAGGCAAGCAATATTGTGGGAGATTCTGCCTCTGAACCAAGTTACCTCGGAGTTCAAAGTTTCTACTCTCGCTGCCTAGCAACCTACTGCTGCACAGTTGCACAAATGTCAGACACTCATGGAAGCACTTAGAAGTCGTGGGCGTGCTGGTGGGGAGACTGTAAAGAAGGGAAGGGGAGGGCATTTTCAAATGTCTTGATTTTCACAATTGTCACAACACAAAAGCATTACTGACTCTCTTCAATAAGCTAGGTCACATGATCATGATGATGTAATGGCGATGTAATCTGCCGGTGATGTAATCTGATGGTGTAATCTGGTGATGTAATCTGGTAATGAAATCTGGTAATGTAATGTGGGGATGTAACCTGATGATGTAATTGGGTAATGTGGTGATGCAATCTGCTGATGTAACAGTTACCTTGCTGCAAATGTCTTACTACTGAACAGTGGTGTTCTCCTGTGCATGTTGTCCAGGTGCAACTCAACATAGCACAGTGCAATCTGTCACAAATAAGAGGCAGCCGTAAAGTTACTGCCCTACTCAGTAGGTAGAGTCCTTCAACACTTGTAAGTAGCCTCATACCCAGGCCTTCTCACCCCAGCGTTTGTTGCTTGCAGTCGCTAACTACTGCAAGCGACAAACACTGGGGTGAGAAGGCCCGGGTACGAGGCTACTCATAAGCACTGCACTCGTGACTGGACCCCCCCCCCCCCCCCCCCCCTCCTCCTCCCTCCTCTTCTTCCACCTCCCTGCCCGCTCCCTGCCCCCTCCCATGTTGCTCAGATGCTAGTTTCTCTCACTTGATGCACAGTGGTATCATCAACCGTTACCTGATGTTTGAGTTTGTGCTGTTTCTGGCTACTCACTACAACCGGAAATGGTGAGAATAATCATGCGAGACCTGTTGTCCTGTAACTCCCCCCCCCCCCCCCCCCCCCCCCCCCCCTCACCAATCTCCCATGCATCCTCCCTCCTAACCGTCATCCAACACGCTAACTACAGCAAACAACAAATGTTGGGGTGAGAAGGCCCTGGGTACGAGGCTATACTCATAAGCACAAATCATGAAGTCTTGGATTTTTGTCACAGTGTCAAGAGCTGAACTGTGTGATCATACCACTATATCAGGTTGATTTTCACTCAGCAAGAGCACCTGGGATGGTCATAACAAACTTACATTGGCCAGCTGTCCCACATAGCGTGCTTCAGAGTCATCTGATGAACTGCACCAGGGAAGAGAACATGTTACTCAGCAGCTAGGGATTGTTTGAGGAGAGGAGAGAGTACCAGAAAGGGGAAGGGTAGCTGAGATGAGGGTGGAGCAGCTCGTAGACATCCAGGAACACTTTCACAGTGGGAAAGCTGGTAGCCGCCCTAAAATGTGGTAGAGGGAGGGTGTACGGGGATAAGTAGTGAGGAGGATAGTGTGTGGGGATAGTGGTGAGTATGGTGAGGAGGGAGGGTGTGTGGGGACAGTGGTGAGGAGGGAGAGTATGTGCATGGGGATAATGGTGAGGGGAGGGGAGTGACAGGGCAATAGGACTCATATGTGCTCACCATTTCCAGTTGTAGTGAGTGGCCAGAAAAAGCACAAACTCAAACATCAGGTTGATGATACCACTGTGCATTGGACGAGAGAAACCAGTATCTGAACAGACAGGTGGAGGGAAGAGGGAGACAAGAGGGGAGAGGAGGGGGGTGAAGGAGGAGGAGTAAAAGGAGATGTACTGACCAGTTTTTTTGGTGCTTGTCTAGGAACTGTCGGACAGTCTCCACTTCAGACAGCCTCGGAGCAGACTCCACAACCAATGAAACTACAGAGCAGCAACAGACATAGCAATAGCAGCCAGGGCACCTCACACTCTGATGACCCTTACCTAGTCTCTCTCTCGCAGACTTGACGCTGTGAGTGAAGAATAAAATGTACTGTTTCAGTTTGGAAAAGCAGTGGGTGCATCACAAGTGGCACACCAAGTGCATGTGATGGTCACATGTACAGATGGGGAAGTCCTTCTTGCATGCTTGCCCTCCTGAATGGCATATCGGGGCATGACTGCAAGAGTCATGAAATGCTTTGCTTCCGATCCAACTATGAAATTTGAATCTCCACATGCAAGTAGCTCACTATTCTGGAAGTGAGGCCTTTGGTCTGTGCAAGGGAGACAGCTCCGATATCTCTGGAAGATCAGGAAGCCTGGAAAACAAAGGTGTTAAATGTCATCACCACTGACGCATACATGTATACAGTATACTGCAAGGTACACACCATAACCACACAGTAACTGCTTTCTGTACACACAGTATATATACTATGGACGGATATTGTAGTGGGGTCATATGTGTTCTTCTATACATGCAGATGGTATCAGACATAGGGGTGCGCCCATTTACTGGAACATCCCTAAACTGCAAGGACCATATACGTAGCAGTGACCGACATACTGCATCCACAGAGGAAGATATTTCTTGAGCATGTCAAAATAACTCCGGTGTTCCTTTTTCCTCGACTTCACCTGAGGACAAACATCAGTGGTGTTGATCACAAGAGATCACATGAACATGTTGATCACCAGATTGTCACATGATTTAAAATATGACGTGGCTATTGGTCCAGCAGGAAGTACATACTTTAGGTATAAGTACCGGAAACGCGCGCGCATCTAGAACCGGTCTTGGCCCTAATATACCCTAACCCATCACCCTACTTCCTGCCGGACCAATAGCCACTTCGTTTAAAATAGCTACTGTGCCCTTAGACTATGATGTAATCCTGATCACCTGACCATCAAATGATTGGACTACATGACATACTAACTGCAAATGTTGACTGCTCACTCACATGAGTAAACATACATACCCGGGTGGAGCGTCTTTTGGGAGCAAAGGGCTCAGTACCCTCCAGCAGCTTTCTCTTTGACTCTCTCCTGCTACCTCCACCCCCTCCCCCTCCCCCAACCCCTCCTTCATCCCCACTACTCTGGTGACCGCCGTCCAAGAGCATCTCCGAAACTGGGACGAAGAGGAAGGAGCATAAACTGCAGCATATTATCAAGTCAGCTCACCTCTGGTTGTCTGTGTGTGAGGTAAGATTACCTTTGGAGTGCTTTGGGCTGCCTCCACTGCAAAAGGGAAAAGGCTTCTTGGTAGGAGATGGAGAGGTTAGGAACATACCTGAGTATGCATGTATGTGGGTGTGTGTGGTGTTTGTGTGTGTGTGTGTGTGTGTGTGTGTGTGTGTGTGTGTGTGTGTGTGTGTGTGTGTGTGTGTGTTTTGTGTGTGTGTTTTGTGTGTGTGTGTGTTTTGTGTGTGTGTGGGTGTGTGTGTGTGGGTGTGGGGGTGAGTGTGTGTGTGTAGGTGTGTGTGTGGGTGTGTGTCTGTGGGCGTGTCTGTGGGTGTGTGTCCGTGATATGCTCCACATACTGCCGCATACCTTCAATAGCTCCCTCCGTGATTGCTGACAGGTCCACTCTTACAACAAAGCTTGGCTACAGAAATGTGAGTGTGCATGGGAGCAGGTTTCATTCCCAGATCCTTCCAGGCTTGGGAGCAAGACTGAGAGAATACCTTTGTTTTGGACAGCTCCTTGCAGTGGTGGTACACCGACAACAGACATTTCCCCAGGGAATAGATACTGCCAGAAAACAAAAATCAACTTTACACCACACCATATGACTGGCACGAGCTCACCAATTTCATTATCATAAATGAGGTATCCTATAGATATCACAAATCAAAAGCAGAGGAGGTTGCTTAGCAACAAACCTTATGAACCCTAGTTTCTTTGGTGGGGAAATGGGTTCGTTGCTAACAGTCACCCGGCACAGCTGCTCTCTTCTCTCACTCATTTCCGCTGCCTCCTTCAGATACTAGAGCAAAACATGCATCAGAACAATTCGTATTTGTTCTTGGATAGTAATCTTCAGTAATCTCTTAGTACTCTCCAGTAATCCAGTAATGAGTAATCCCTAGTAATCTCTCCAGTAATCAGAAAACAGGATTCTCTTTTCTATAGTGCACAAGCTCAACTCCCCACCGACCTGTTCCTTTTTGGAGATTTCAAAACATGGCCCAAGAACTCCATTCATCAGAAATGGACATGTTCATCACAAGCCAAGTTTGGAGTACCACAATTTCCATGTTGTAAGGACATTAAATGCTTACAAGTAGCTCACTCAGCTAGCTACTTCCCCCTCGTTCACCTACGTGAGTATTCCGGTGCCGGACAGCTCTCTGTGCAGAGCTGCTGCTCCCCGATTGCGTCCGCTTCAGCTGCTGCTCCCTAATTGCAGCTGCTGCTCACTGCTTGTGTCCGCTTCAGCTGCTGTTCCCCAATTGCATGTGTCCGCTTCGGCTGCTGCTCCCCGATTGCATCTGCTTCAACTGCTGCTTTCCAGCCCATGCCCAATGTTCTCGAACATTCTTCACAGAGTTTGAGGTTCAGTAAATTGAAGTACAAAGGTTGCGCGTCACTAGTCTAGTCCGGCCCCACAAACATCTCACTTCCGTCACACACACCCACACACGCATGTTGATAGCATATATATGTCTAACAGGCAGTAAGTTTCAACTCCCAAACCTTGCTGGACTCTGGCGGCCGGGGATTCATTAGGTGGCTAAAGGGAGCAGAGAGACACTCTGTAATCGCACGACAAGCTGGAGAGTCAACCTACACGTACTTACACTCTCAGCTGCATGAAAGGGTGGGTAAGGTCTGGACACTCCAAGAAAATGTGCTGAAGGTACGCCAGGCCTGGAGGGACAGTGAGATCAAGGTTGTCATTGGTGGGATGGCTGAGGCTGTTCGGAGAATTTGGACTCACTCACCTCTGGGGAACTCTGGCTCGAGCTGCAAACCTTGCCGAATGATTTGCAGACAAGCTAGAGCCATACAGAGAAATATGTAAGAACATTATGTCTTGGACACTACTCCGCTTGTCCCACTTCCAGTACCTGTGAAGTCTTGCAGGGCAAAGAGCACAGTGCAGAGGGACTCAATAGCAGGCCAGTACCGCTCATTGCAGTGAAGTGCCTGTGGAACAAAGTCATACAACAATATAGCCGCCATCCCATTTTCAACTTAGGCTCGTATCGAGACCTTTTCACCCAGCGTTTGTCACTCGCAAGCATTAACTTAGTACTGCAAGTGACAAGCCAGGGCATGAGGAGTAAGATTCTAAATTTGGATGGCCTACTATACCTGCTCCAGAGCTGCTCTTGCCATAAGGAGGTTGCCAAGCAACAATGCGACCGAGGCCAGCTGGCACCACATGGTCACATCACTGCTGTCCATACTGGAGGCCTGGGGTCAGAGGACGAGAGAGGGTACACCATCGAGCTGAGTTGAGTTATTCTTCTATCTTTCTGCATTTCAGTTACAACGGACTCTCCCTACAGTCTGTAGTAATCTCTAGTAATCTCTAGTAATCTCTAGTAGTCTCTAGTCTCAAACGCTTAGCCCTACAACTATGTACAAGTATTTGTTGACAAACTCACGACACACCAATGATGTTGTCATGCACTTCAAGTCCTCTGTGTACTAAGACTAGCCTCGTTCCCAGGCCATTCCCACTGCCAATATTCGATCACTTGCAGTATGCTGTATTTGCATGCTGCAAGCGATCAAATACTGGCAGTGGGAATAGCTTGGGAATGAGCCTATACAAAGACCCTGTCCTCCATTAATAGCGTAGGAGACTCAGATACTTTTTGTCTCACCTCGATGTAGGCATCCATTGCCGCAGAAAGGTCTCCCTCCTCCCTGGCTATGGCTGCCAGGTTCTTGTAGATGAGGTACTTCAGCTTGAGGATGGTGTTTGTCCTGACGTCACCCATGGCTTCCTCCTCTGCCTAACAGGAGCAATATCATGGTTGGGTCATGTGATCCCCCCTCCCCCCACAACCCCAACAACAGTTCAATAATGACTATGCACATACTTCCTCCATGACCTCTGACCCCAGCACCTCCTGGTAGAGAGCCTTTGCCTTGCCAAACTGCCCGCATTGCTGGTGTTGGATGGCATCATGGTAGAGACGAAGACATTCTGACTCCTGCAACAACAGGAGTGGTGGCACAACTTACACAACAACATGCACACAGCAATCCAACACCTATAACCAAGAGGAGTGGTCACTCCAATAAGTACCACATTGCAAGACTATATTGTGCCCACTATAGGGTGGGATCATTGGGATGGACTGACAATCTTCTTTGAAACAGAAATGACGATCCATCATTTTGGCAGAAATTTTATGTAATGAGTGTGTACGTACTTGGGCCTCCCTGGTCGGTCTGCCCTTCCTGCTCGAGGGGGTGGAGAGAGGGTTGCCCTCAGAGCCCTCCTTGTTCAGAGCTGCAAACCTCATGCCTATCCCGCATAGCTACTACAACTACGACGAATTGGAGCTCACTATTAACCAATATCCAGTTAATGACCACTCACTTCTAATTCTCTTTGCCTGCCCCTAGGCTAATTGAAGATTTGTCTCATTCCCAATCCACTCCATGTATCTCTGGAACGGGGTTAACATTGCATCAGGAGCCTGCTGCATGTGCTATGGCGTGTGCTCTTCGACCAAGGGTAACCTCCAGCCTTAGATTGTTCTTTGGCCGTCCGGCAGGCTTTCGGAGGGCTCAGGTGAGCTGCATGCTCAAGCATGGAACGTAACTGTACGTATTTTCTGACCAACAGCATGCACCCTAGCCACATGTCAAAATTTATCATCCCTTGATGAATGAACGCCGTTCAAATTTCACTGCAATGGTATACACACATGCATGTATGCGTATCCTTTATGAGACTGTTTTATATATCCAGGTGTTCCAGTGCAACCATTTCTCCGTCAGTTCTGCAGCCAATGCCCTCAGACCACCCCCTAATTTGGTAATGTTACCTCGTGGTAATGATGTTGAATGTAGTCGTTTTACAAACTTGGCATGAGATGGTGGGTACAAACCAGTGTCTGCTGGACCTACTGTCCCTGCATTGTGGTTAAGGTAAGGGAGGGGATTTCCGGACATGGCCTGAGCTTTCGCTCTCTAGGAGCAGTTTTTTGCTAACAACTGTGCAGCATCAGAAAGTTTGAAGGTAGAGTATGCCTGCTCACCTAACATAATTCGTAAGAATTGCTAAATGAGCGAATGTGAGGGCCATGAAGTGCTGTGCCCAGAATAATTATCAAATACTGTCCAGAAATCCCCTCCCTTACCTTACTGCTGTTGCATCATGTAGGATTCCCGAACTCATATTCTCCAATAGCATCCTATACAATAACATGGCATAGCATCCTCCTCTCTACAGCCCTCCAATGGTAGGGCGGTGTTAGCCTTGGTCCCAGGCCTCTCCCAGCTTTCCGTCTCTTGCGCTCTCCCGCTTTTCTGTACTGAAGGCAACAAAAAGCTGGGCGGGGGCCTGGGAAGTGAGGCTAGCAGACAAATGAGTGCAGGCTTTAGCAAATCCAGTACCTAGTGTGGTGTAGTTTAATAATGAAAATGGATAACGCAACTCACAAGCCAAAACCTAGCTATTCCGAAACAGGAATACCTGAAACAGGAAAGGTATTCTGGAAGTTAGACTATGGGAACAGTACGTCCTTATAAGTACTAAACAGAATTGTCAACCCAGGTGGAGAGAACCACAAACAGAAGATTAACTATGTTAAGGCAAGCACATAAAGGGTCAAAGGTCACATAACACTGTCTTTGTTGCAGGTGATCAATTTTGTGCCCCAGCAGCAGGCATGGATTGTGGAAAGATTTGGCAAGTACCTCAGAACTCTACAACCAGTAAGTAGTGGACTTTGAACTCTGAACCATGATGAACTTTGACCTTTAGATGTTCCCCTTCTGTAGGGTTTGAATATCCTGATTCCCATTGTTGATCAAATCAAGTACGTGCAGAGTTTGAAGGAGAAAGCAATTGATATTCCCTCACAGTCGGCCATTACAGAAGGTACATATACAGCCTCATTCCCAGTCCCAGACCGGAGCCTGGAAGATTGACGTTCCCTGGGTTTAGAATCCGTGCATCCTATTTACTGTCTAAGACAATAATTTGAATGCTCATTTGAGGCTTTATATGAGTTACCGTAGAGACCGGTTAATAGGCGCATGCAGCTATTAAGCGCATAATTTTAAATAAGTGCATATTTCCTTCTTGTCATTTAATTAGCGCATACACCTAAAAAATGCTGACGTGTCGATTTGTGCTTTGCGAGTTAGCGAGACACTATGACTGTCAGACAGATCGTGCAGAAGCACCCGGCACTCTCAAAGCTACGCTGGATAGCGAACACTTACGTGACCACTCTCGAGGGACGTAGCCTAATACCGTGCACCTGGAGTCTCCGTTCGCAAGGCACACACTGTGGCAGAATGGACGTCGACGGCGCAACCTTCGTTTCTGTCCTCGTGTGCCTAGTAAGTTGAAGAATCTCGCCACTGACATGCAGTACGGGACCGCACTCACTTGTAGATATGATGACATCGCTCACAGCATCTTTGTCAGCTTGCCATAATCGGGACCGTTGCCGCTAATAAGCGTATACTCATAATAAGCGCATACTTTCTTGCTGCTGCATGCGATAAGCGCATGCGCCTATTAACCAGTCTCTACGGTATAAGCATATAACTTGGGTCTGAGTGATCCTTTAGATTATGTGATTAATCGTGAGTATTGTGATGGTAATGAAAGCAATTGCAACCCACTTGCTAATATGCATGCATACTATGGCAAAATATGCATGCATACTATGGCAAAAATGGCGACAAGCTCAGGTGCACATCTTGAGGCTTTGTGACTATGCCTGCCTCCCTCAAAATTTGTCATTATCCGAAATCATAGATATGGATACAATCAGGGGCATGGGCTCCTGATACAATAATCATGAAAATCCACAATCGCCCAGCCCTGTTCATAGCTCGTCTGAGCTTTTCAAGTGTTGTTGCAGATCACTAACCAAGCTCCCACTGGATATCACACTGTCTGAAACTGCTCTACAGTCCAGCAGCAGATCTTTGATTTTGATTTTGTCCCTGAGGGGTTACCACAATGGTGGCTAATGAAGGCCTGGAGAAGGCAGAGCCTATTGAACCAGGTCCCTGAGACCGATGGCTTTACATCCCGTTAGAAGGATGCGGTGTGTGAATATTTCAGATGAAAACACCTTCAAGAACACACCTACTCATTTTAGGGTAGAACTGAGTCGACTCCTGAGTCCTAACAGAGAAAGAAAATCTCCTATATATGGCATGGTGCGACTCGAACCTGCAACCTTTCAATTAACAGTCAAACATTTTAACCACTTGGCCACCAGCCATCCTGTTTGTGTAGGACTCATGTTGAGCACTCTTTTCCAGACAATGTGACACTACACCTGGATGGGGTTCTGTACTACAGAGTGATCGATCCCTATAAGGTATGAATTTACTGAGATATACTGAGGAAGTATGCGGGTCAACATGTCTGGTGTTTCTGTCCCAGACTTCCTATGGTGTGGAGGATGCGGAGTTTGCAGTGATACAGTTGGCACAGACAACCATGAGATCTGAGTTGGGTAAGAAAAGATCTATATGGGCTGGATATACTCGGTGGTGGTGGGGGGAGGGGGGGGGGGGGGGGGGGGGGAGGACAAAGAGATTCACTTGCGGTTATTATCTTGTTGCTGCAGGTAAAATCAAACTCGACTCTGTGTTCCAGGAGAGAATGAACCTGAATGCTATGATTGTAGGTCAGTTACTTTGGTCATTAACTCCAATGTATATGTCCCCCCAGATTAAAAGCAGTGCCCCCCCCCCCCCTCACTTTCAGAGGCAATCAATCATGCAGCTGAAGCGTGGGGCATCCTGTGCATGCGGTATGAGATCAAAGACATCATGCTGCCCACCAAGGTGAAGGAAGCCATGCAGATGCAGGTGGAGGCTGAGAGGAAGAAGAGAGCCAACATCCTGGAGTCAGAAGGCAAACCACCTCTCACCCATCCTGTTACATCTTGTACTCTCTCTCTCACAGATTTCCTTGCTTAACTTTCGCTCCCTCCCTCCTCTTGCTCCCTTCATTCTAACCTCTTCCTTCCTCCTAACGTCTTTCCTCTTCCTCCCCCCTAACCCCTTCCCTCCTCCTCCCCTCCTAACGTCTTCCTCCCCTCCTCCTAACCTCTTCCCTCTTGCTCTTCTCCTAACCTCTTCCCGCCTCCTCCCCTCCTAACGTCTTCCTCCCCTCCTAACCTCTTCCCTCCTCCCCCTCCTCCTAACCTCTTCCTTCTTCCTCCCCTCCTAACCTCTTCCCTCCTCCTCCCCTCCCTCCCTCCTGTATACTCCCTCGTGTTGGGAATCCAGGTGTGAGGGAGTCAGCCATCAACCGTGCCCAGGGCCTCAGGCAGAGTAAGATCCTTGCCTCAGAAGCCATGCAGATTGAACAGATCAATAAGGCTAGAGGTGAGAGAAATCTACTTTCTCTCAGTTGGAGCTATTGTTGTTTGTTTGTTTGTTTGTTGTTGTTTTTCACTGTAAGCAGTTGTCCTTCTGTTTGGCTCTTTCTAGTCTTAACCCGAAATGAGAACATAGGGTTTGATTGTGTCTTGTTTCTGCAGGAGAGGCTGGTGCCATCATCACTAAGGCCCAGGCCAGAGCTCAGGCGCTGAATACTGTGGGCCAGGCAATCGGAAGAGAGGTACACTAGTGCGTAGGTATACTGACATTACTGTAGCTAGGGTGAAGGGCTTTTTCGCTACCTAATAAGTTATTAATGCCGGCAATCAATGTGTACAGAAAGTTGGGATGTACAAGACTGAACAACTAACATTGATCTCCTGTAGTTGAGAGATTACTGCTACTTCTTGAATGGTAGTGTTGTTGATATTGGACAACCTATGTAGTGTATACTTTGTAACTGCAATACGCCGTTGCCATCAAGTTTGTCCAAGCTGTGCAAAACTCTATCGACCTATGTAACAAGCAGAATACAAGTTTGGTACGCCTTTCTTGAGCTTGAACAAACAGCTGTGTGCAAAGGATGAATCATTATCCTGAGTAATCAAGCAAAGGGATATGAGCTACACTGTACCACACACGGGGGACAAAATAATCTGTTGTTTGTGCTTGCTTCTGCATTACGAAGTGGGAACCTCTTCTTTGGTCCTGCAGCATGGCTCCAAGGCTGCCTCTCTGGCCGTCGCAGAACAGTATGTCCAGGCCTTCTCCAACCTGGCCAAGACCAGCAACACCCTCCTGCTCCCAGAGAAGACTGGTGATGTCAGTGCCATGGTTGGGCAGGTGAGTGACAGCATTTTTGTGCTGTGGTATGATGGCGGGGGGGGGGGGGGGGGGGGGGGGGGGGGGGGGGGGGGGGGTGACAGCAGTGTTGTGCTGATGCTGTGTGTGGGATGATGGGGGGAGGGGGGAGGGGGGAAGTGACAGCATCGTTGTGCTGATGCTGTGGGATGGATGGGGGGGGGGGGGGGGGGGGGGGGGGGGGCGACTGACAATTGCTGTGCTGATGTTGATGTGTACAATGTTGGCATTCGTATGTCTTCAGTGGTGTTCAGCCACTATGTGGGTTTTTCTCAGGGCATGTGAAACATAGAACTGATAGCACACAACCTCATCTTAGTCTTGTTGCTGCACATTCACTACGTATGTAGTTCATAGATCTTGCCCATACAAACCGGTGGTTGGTTTCCATTCCATCATGGAACCCGTGCTTTGAAATTAAGGTTTCAGTAACTCAAATCTCATGGACGTTTAAGCCTCTATGTTTCCGGTAGGAACCCAGGCCAGGAAATGAAAATTAGTCCACACTTCACATTCACCAACTCCCTCTTTACTCAGGCGATGGCCATATTTGGACACATGAATGCCAACAGTCCAATTAAGGGTGGCTCCTCCCCCTCCTCCTCAAGTAAAGGCACGCCCACTGGCCCCTGCAACAAAAGACTCCACTGCCAGTGAGGTGGTTGATGAGTCCGACCTTTCCATGAAAGATCTTGAAGCCACTATGCAGGAGCTGAGCAGGAGTATTGATCATCTGACTGCTGAGAGCTCGAGCAATGTTGCTGCAGAGGCCAAGGAGAAAGGACCACCCCACTTCACTGTGGCTACTTCCCCAACCCGGCACAGTGGGGATCGCCATGACCACTAGCTCACATGACTCTGAAACTCACTTTCAGCACAGTACCATCATAAGCATAGTATAGTCATAGATAATAGACTACTATAGTCGGTTGCTGATTTATTTTGGAGAGAGTGCAAGCATGTGGTTAACTTCAGGACCCACCTGCGTTGAGGGGGTGTGGCTGAGGTATGCAGCCCAGCCCCACCCACTATCCGGTGAGTTTATTACCAGGGACGTCCCCCGAAACACCGACCGTAGCATAATATAACGAGACTTTGCAGAGAGGATGGCCGCTCTTCCTTTCGTTGCGGTGCATGCAGGTAGGGCTCACGTTTCCAGCACTGTCCTTCTAATAACCGAGTCAGGGGATTAGAAACATGATTATGTACTACCATAGATACTATTGATGTATTTATACAGTATTATATACAAACAATTTGTCATACTATTTATTTATACTAGTGTTTTAATAATAGGTGCCGGATATCACAGCAGATCCACAAGCAAGGAGCTACAGGCTCATTGCAGAGCAGCATGCACTAGAGTGAGGCACCGAACCCACTTTGGGCAAGCAAACGACTCTTTTTATTTTGTAATTTGGCACGCATTATTGTTTTATCCGGTCCCTCAGGCAATGAAACTGCTGATGGAGGGTAAACCCTCTAGTGAAGCTACGGCTGTGGCAGTAGCAGTGCTGGAGGTGTGTGGTAGTGTGAATGATGCAAGTAGTCCATTGATATCATTGTCAGTGTTATGTTCCACTCATCGCAAGAAGTGCAAATTGGTGTGGCTGCCACGTTAGTTACTCTGTCAACAGAAACGGAGCCGCAGTACGTCCATATATCTTCTGTGTTGTAGATAGCTATACCCAAATGTTGCTACTTCATCTCATACTGCTGTTCTGCCGTCAGGCATATGCATGGTCATGTCCACTCAGTCCTTTCTTGCATACAGCATTAAATCCTTGCCGGCACTGCCTTGGCCCGGTAGAAACAGCAACGGTCACATTTATCATTCTATTTAAAACAAGTACAACATGACTACTTTACTGTTTGACCAAGCCAGTTCTATAATCGCTGAGACAAGGGGCTGCCCCAGCCGCTGAATTAGTCTGCTACTGCTGGTGGTTCCCAGCTGCCGAATCAGTCTGTTACTGCTGGTGGTTCCCAGCTGCCGAATCAGTCTGTTACTGCTGGTGGTTCCCAGCTGCCGAATCAGTCTGTTACTGCTGGTGGTTCCCAGCTGCCGAATCAGTCTGCTACTGCTGGTGGTTCCCAGCTGCCGAATCAGTCTGCTACTGCTGGTACTTGCTTGGTCAGACAGAAGTGTTACGTACACATGTAGCCAGTGAGCTTGTACAGTCATGATACTGTACTGTAACTGGTCCAACTGCTAGTCATACTGTATGTGGTCTAAAGGTATTCATGCTTGCCATGTTGGCATGTTAGGCTAATCTCTTTCATTAATCCAACAAGTGGCAGTCTCTGGGCTAGGCTGTTGTTAACTCAAATTTTCATTCCATGCGCGTAATGTCCAATTCTGAGGTTCCCAGCTGCTATCTTGCATGGTTGTCTTCTTCTCTCACAGGACAGTCCTCTCACCAATGCGGGGCTAGGCTCCAACCTTTCTCTCTCGGGCACTGTAGAGTGCGATGCCAGCATCATGGAGGGGGGAGGAGGATTTGGAGCTGTGGGGGCTGTTCAAGGTACATATATACATCACAGCATTGGGGGGGGGGGGGGGGGGGGGGGGGGGGGGGAGAGATAGTGGGAGGGAGGGGCTGGAGGGAGGGGTTAGGGGAGGGAGGGAGGGAGGGAGGGAGGGAGGGAGGGAGGGAGGGAGGGAGGGGAGGGAGGGAGGGAGGGAAGAAGGAAGG